>VCJJ01002216.1:5026-20032 GCA_024139415.1 Backusella tarrabulga | reverse complement strand
TTGGTACGTTTTTTTTTTTTTTATAATCTTATTTTTTTTATGCTTTCTTTAAGTAGTATTGGCCACTTTAGCATGTTATGTGTACCCCTGAAAATAAAATGTAACTCGATTAGGCATCAAACTCTAACCTGCATTAGAAAATTACAAAACCGGAAAGAACATAAAGCAGAAATGATTAAATACAAAAAAAAAAGAAAGCAGAAAAGAAAGCACTTGGTGACTGTTTCATTTCATATTTGCATAAATCTCAACATAGAAATATTTTAATATTTTGCTTTTCTTCTCTCTTTCTTCGATAAGAAGCCAAGCAAATATGCCAAGTATAGCAGAAAGGATGTCTTTTTTCACCCCAGAAGTTCATGGTAAATGGTTAGATCAGAACCATTAACCTATTACGTTCATTTAATTCTAAAAAAAATAAGCTGAGAGAAACCAAATTATGAAAAGAGTTGAAGCTGAAAAGCTTTGTATCATTTGTTGATATCATCCCCTTCGTTCAGGAGTTGTCTTCCTGCTCTCTACGAGCATAATTCATTCTTCAATATCATATTCGTAATTTCAAATTTCATTGGGATTACTTTACTTTTAGCTATCACTATTAATCTTGCCTATATGGGTCTTATTGAGTTTCCTCAAAGAGTTATATCCAAAGCTCTTCATTTAGACTCATACCAGTAAGCGGAATTTAATACATCGAAAGGATATAAATTCGTGCTGTAAATTTATTCCAAAGGCAGCTAATAGAAAAATAAAACTCACTGAGAAATAAGAGCCAATGAAGAACTAATCAGCAGAGATATCATTGTTCACTGCACTTCTATTGCGATTAATGTGGCAGAAGTTGTCATAAGAGTTCTTTCCAGAGTTTTCTTAATTGAAGGTGCTATAACAAGTATCAAAATAAGGATGATGTAATTTGAAAATGGTAAATCTAACTTTGACGTGACTTTAGTGGCTAGATATATTTTATTCATGTTGGAAAACTAATATATTTTTACTCAATGAATATATCAGCTTCAATTCTGTTATCAATTTTACAAAATAATTGTACTTAGAGACCAACATTCTGATAGCTCAATCTCTATTTTAAATACTAAGGAAACATTTTTTTGTTTTATTGTACAGCATATATTGAAGCCATAATAAGCCATGTAAATGCCTACAAAGAGGAAAAGAGCCTATGGCTAGAATAGTATATAGAGAAATGACATTGGGTGATGTGAGTAACAAACAGTTGTGTTTTAAATGTTTTTTTGACGTAACCAAAAAAAAAATTGATGGGAAGGCACAAAGCGGAACTATATAAATTTGGAAGATCGAGTACCTTTGGACAAATATACCCTTTGCCGTTGTCTTTTTCGTTTTTGTTATGCAATTTTAAGAAAAATACGTCCTCTTTATATTTATATATTTATATCACTAAAGATGCTTCCTACCTATGATGAAATTTACCTCGGTGTATCTTATGCACTTCAATATGAAATTTCTCAAACATAAAGAATTATAAAATTACATAATCACGGGTAAAAAACAATACTCTATGGAGAAATGCTCCAAGTGAAAAAAAATAACCTACACAGTTTTTTTAGCATTTTGTTATCAAGCTGTAATAAACTCCTTTTATCTCCGTTTCAATAATAAGAAAAATCAATGTAAATGTATAAAAAATCTTCTTTTTACAGCACGCAAATACTTGGGATAATAGTACAGAGAGTATTCTAATTTAAGAGCCTATATATGGTACTTTACAAAAACACTGTAAGTTCCAAGACTTTGTTTGTTCTCATCTATTTTCGTTTTCATTATGATATTCGATCTGATCTCATAATTCGTTTTTATGATCCGACGTTGACGTTTATCAATATCAAAGAACAGAACCTTGTCTCAAAGCTTGAAAAGAGTAGCAAAATAAACAGATTTTGATCATGCATAAAGCTTAAGCACTGTTTATGATAGGAAATTTTTTTATGGGGTTTATTTTTATTTTATATTGTCCTTTAATCTATTTTAATTCTATCTATTAAAATAAATTAGCTTTTTTTTTGCTTTGCATGTCGCTTTATAAAAGTTTAGAAACTCATATTGAATGGAAAGAGAAGAAAAGTACCTGAATACGGCAGTCCAACATAGTACCGGATAATACAAAGACTTAGACATTGTATCATATTTATAAGTTTTCTTTATTTATAAAAAAAAAGCTTTTAGCTTTGGAAATATGTACATGGGTAAAGAATTAATTTCTAGGACATGCCTGCATCTTAGAAATACAATACTTTTCATTTTCGAGTAAGCTGTCCATGAGTAACACGAACGAACTTGGAAATATGTGTGATGAGTATAAAGATAAAAAAAGAAAAAGAAAATTTGAAGTAGGTATACTAAAAAAATATCAATTACTGAGTAAAGTCAGCAATTAAATTCTTAACAGAATCAATTGTACCGAAGATGCAACCTACAATGCCCATGAAGAGAGTAAGAGCACAGAAGGCAAGCTCATAAATAGGCTTATTGCGAACACCAGTAAGCTTAAGATAACAAAGAATGGGCAATAAGAAAACGAGACCACAATTAGAAAGAGCACCAATGAGTCCCATGAAGTCGTCGAAATAAGGAATAAAAATGGCAAGTACAACCAAAATACCCATGGTCGCAGTACGGATCACAGCACGAGCGCACCAAGCCCCGAATTTACCGAGCCTTTCATCTGTAGCGTTGGTCCATTCTTCAAACTCTAAAGAGAACGATGTAGTATAGATGGGAATGGCAAGAATTACGTGAAGAGTCATAACGATCATAGAAATAGTCTTGCCTGCACCATCGGGAAGGGAATTATAGATAGGAGATAAAGTGTCGCGACCATAAGACCAATAACCTGGAATAGCTGTCAAGAAATAAAGACAAGTACAAGTCGACAACCCAGCGGTAACAGCCCATTTCCATTGATGGGGCTTCTTCAAAGCATGTTCAACATGAGGATAAGTGTTATTACCACCATAAGAGAAAGCGATAGTAGCTAATGCTGAAGGAAAACCGGTCCAAATAACACTGTCGGTTATGACTTCTCTTTCAGGATGGGCATTGTGATCCATGGGTGCTTGAATCAAAACAATAAATACCGCAATGACTGTACAGAGAGCGCCGATAGCAGCGAGCCCAGTGATTTCACGAAGTGTTTTTGCGATTAAAGAAGGTATAAGCAAAAAAGCACCAACTATACAGGTCCAAATCTTCACATTAAGAGCACCACTTGTATAACGAAGTAAATAGTTTAAATTGCCACTAGCGAGGACCAGGTAAAGAGCCGGACAACCAAAGAGATTAAGGAAATGAAGGAATGAGGCAATAACATAACCCGCCCAACCAAATGCAGCAGTACCAATAGCTTTGTAGTCATGCAAACGATGACCAGGCTTATAATACAAACAGCGAATTAAAACGATACCACTATAAACTGCCATAACATATGACAAGATCATAATAAGGATACCCAGCCAACCACCGGTGGCAAATGCTGCTGGAAGACCTAAAGTTCCTGTACCGGCGACGACGCTGTTTTTTAAAAATTGTATTTAATTGGTCAAATGAAAATCATACTTTACTTCATAAAATCTTAATATTCATACCATGTCACATTGAAATATGCAGTTAAGAAACTACCTGTACCATGACCAAACTCATTAGTTTCCGATATACCATCTTCCTCGACATAGTCACTGATAACAGTTTCTTCAAACTTTACGTTATCACCCGATGTAATAGAAGTAGCGTATTTCTCAGATTCTTGGATTGGCATGCGATGCAGTGATAATATATGTTGATCTGGTGAGTGTTATCGGGTTTTAGTATGTATAGAATAAGTTCACTCCAAATTTTAGTGCTTGAGAATTATAATAAAATAATAAAATAAAAGAGAATACAAATAAAAATAGTAGAAAAAAAACTTTGATCTTGACATAAATTTCGTGACCTTTTATATTTATTTTGAAATAAAAAAAAAAGTGGTATTTTGTTTGAAACCAAATCAGGGAAACCCTGGGCGGAACCTAGAGTTTATATCGGCGAACTTACTTCAGTAAAGATATTTGTGTTTAGAGCCAGTAATAGAAAAGTCACTAAAGGAGAAAGAAGCGCAGATTAAGGCCGTTCCCAAGCGACATTTTTTTTTAACCTCCTCCTCACAAATCTTTTAGGAAATAACAAAATTTGTAAGGAGGAGGTTAAAAAAAATGTCGCTTGGGAACGGCCTAAATATAATATTTACGTGTGCTTGAAAATGAATTTATTAGAAGAATGCTTTTACAACTATCAAGCGTCTTTAACAGAAGTAAAATTGACGGGATCTTTTTAAGGAATAATATACTACATATATCAAATAATTTCAAGATTAAGTTTCGAGATCATGTAGCACAGGAATATGATTTGACGAGCTTCACTATTTTTTCTCACACTCTTTTTAGTGCAGTAGCCGACTGGCCGGACTTTACTTTCAAGTTGTTTCGGCTTCACATATATCAAAATAAAAGTGGTGAAGAGGTTGAGATCATGCTATTACCTAATTTGTCATGTCTCAAGGCAGTATTTTGGTCTTACATGTTTTATCTGTTATCTGTTATCTGTTATCTGTTATCTGTTATCGTGTCGGATAAACTGACCACGTTGAATGAGTTGGGGAGGAGATTTAATTTTTTTTATGGTGGATCACTGTTTCTAGAAAATCTTACCACACTGCGCGACAAAGACTAAATAATAATAAAAAACATACACAGAGGATATATTTATTCTGAGTTCAACATAGTTAAATTATAACTAATTTCGCTCCATTAGTAATGCTTTACTTATCCTGAAATGTACAAAATACCCATCTTAATTACTGATTAATTTTTGAACATTGATCTCCAATTTTCTTGTGAAACATATTAAAGTTGATACCGGATATTGTTGAGTTTACAATTTATTATAATGCTCAATTTCCCCACATTTATTTAAATTTGAATGACCAACACTGTTTAATATTAACCGCTCTAAGTCACCTACAAGCTCTTCAAACTCATATTTGTTAGACAGAAACCATAGAGCAATATCACAATGAACATAGGTGGCTAATTAAAATTCTAATATCATTTTTCGTTCCAAATCGTCTATTCCTTTTATGATTTATCTGTCACTTATCAAGTTGCTCGTCATAATAAAGTCAGATTGGGTTTAAAATTTTTGAACGGAAAGCAGACGTCAGATAGACAATAAGCTCTTGAGAACCATCATTCCCTTATTTTATTTTATTTTTTACATTTCATTTCACTCGTTTCATATTTTATAGTATAAAAGCTAACATTTATTTTATTAAAACAAATCAACTTAAATATATTACACTAATCCAAGTCATCTTCAATACATTTCACGCTACAGACAAAAATGGGACTGCTTCCCCCATTTTGTGTTAAGTTATTACCATATACAGAAGTAAATTTTCAATGGAAAAACAGAAAAACGAACTGCAACATAACTTTTTAAAACATTTAAACTGCTATCTCTAGTTAACTATCGTTATTTATTAACATATTGAAGTGATATTTGTTATTATATGGTTTACTTCAATTTATTGTCTGGGAAAATTTACTCATAAGTGTGAAAATCACGTATATTAGAGAGTTTAGGGCAGTATTAAGTTTATCACTTAGTTTCGGATGTAGTCGAGTTTATTACCATATTAAGGAATAAAAGTGAAAGAAGTGCCTTTTATTGGACCAAAACGAAGTGAAAAAGTAAGTCAATTTTTTCAAAAGATTTGAAAAAAGAGCTCACTTTTTCAGCGTGACTTGTGGTTTCAGAGCTTAAATGTGAAAAAATTGACTTACTTTTTCACTTCGTTTTGGTCCAATAAAAGGCACTTCTTTCACTTTTATTCCTTAATATGGTAAAAAATAGACGAAAACCTCAAGTTTTTCTACTTGATTCTTTTGATAATTTTATTTGAAAATCTTGTAATAAACTCGACTACGTGCGAAACTAAGTGATAAACTTAATACTGCTCTAAACTCTCTATTAGAGTTATTGTAAATCCAGTTTTTTACCAAAGTTTGTCTCCTGATTTGAAAATTACTTCGCAACAAACAAAACTGATTTTATGGGCAGACTCACCCATGCGTGGATACGCAAAAGGTAATTTCTTGCGGAGGGTGGATAAAATCACTACTAAGTCTTATTGGTTCTTGTTTAAGTCGCCGTAGCATTTCCGAAGAATGACGCAGTTGATGTTCCTGACGAAATACCAAATTATTCAATGATATCACCTTCATATCGATTTTCATTCAATAATTTTGTTCAGCGAATTAAAAATGTGACAGAGCAAACAGAAGCTGTCTACACAACGGGTTTAAAAGAAGTAAAATGCTTTCAATTAGATTTTCGCATAAAGGTATATCAATCGACAGCAGTTTGGAAAATAATAGCTGCATTTATCTACATAAAATACAACTTTTTAAAGATTTGGCCCATTATTTTTACTTCTTAACCATTAAATTTATACTTTTCATTAATTATCCATTGCAGAAATATTGAGCAGGTTATTGTGCTCTCAAAATGATGGTACTAATGCTTCATCAAATTTACGATAGTAACATTTAAAAAATATTTAAGTGCTGAGAACCGCATCATTACTATGCTATTACAAAGACTTGAAAAATGATAAACTATAGAAAGGAAAAAGAAAAAAGGAAAAAATGGAAAGAAGATTTAAAAATGTTGGGAAGTTTGTCTAGTAAAACAGTATCACTGGAACTGATACAACATTGATAGCAAATACACGCTTATATCATTAACATGCTGGTACTATCCTCCTATTAAAAAGCGTCAGTGTGCCGGTAGAGTTACGATATAAATGGAACTTTGTACACTCTATTTTTTTACCAAAGTCTGGTCTTATTAATAAATCCGGGCCGCAAAGTTATAATAAAACCAGGCTATTGAAAATAGCTTGCGGTTGGACCATAACCGAAAGTCGAAAAAAATCCCCGGAGCTTGCGGAAGGCTGTCATTTTTTTCACCACAGCTGGAGGTTCAAATTGGCAAACTTGTTTTATTTTACGACGCTAATACATTTTTATTATAAACTTAGTATATCGATAGCACATCAACACAGGAAAACGAAGAGCAATCTTCAAAGTCAAATCCAACTAGCGAAAAGCCAAGCTGCTTAAACGATGTTCAGAATATAAGCGTATCAAGCTTTGCACCAGAAATTGATAGGCTCCGATTTAGTGGAACGGACTATGGTTTAAAAACAATGGCAGTGACTGTTCCGATTTTTTTGTACATGGCTAATGATCACCTTAACATATACAATGCTCTAAACCCTGACAACAAAGTGTATGTATATACTTGTTTCTAAATGGATGGGCATGTTTCAAAAAGCAACTAATAATCGTAATATAGACCTGTCTTTTCTGAATTAGATGCTGTCGATTATCAGGACCTTCCAAAGCCGTTCACTATTACCTCCTAGCAAATCAATTATTGGACATTAAAAAACAAACTCAGACATCAGCTAATCAAAAGGAAAAAGACGGTCAGTGTTTTTACCATGATCAGGTATATGAAAATTAACATCTGGAATTTCATAGAAGTCGGGTAAAGTTGTGCAGGAACTATAAAATAAGCTCTCTAAACTCTCTAAACTCTCTAAAGAAACACCATCCACTGATGTTTCTAAGTTAAAGGCATATTTTATTGTTAGTGCATCTAAAATGTAAACTTAGGTCATTTTTAGGATAACTAACAAATAAATATAGGAAACCACCAAGTATAAAAATACTTTTCGTACTTTTTATTATTCAAAGGAATACGAGAACGTCGATTACTGGAGCTGGCAGCCAATCACGTGAAAGATGGCATTGCATCAACAGAACGACAGTTCGTTAAAGTGACTCAAACAAACACATCCCCATTATGGCAATCGGTAATAAGGGCACTGGCGTCGGCAGCCATATAAAGGGCTACGACCGAAGAGGTGGAAAATGGCTGATAACTCTACATGGTAGATACACAATTGTTGCAATTACAGATAAACATAAAACTTTACAGCTTTGTATATATTGCTATCAACAATTAACACATCCCATTAGCAAGGACGGACGTCGCGTTCTGGGAACATCCCGATGTATCAGCCCTCAACGTATTTCGTTCAGAGTTAGAAGGGCAACCAAAAATCGTGATGAGATGTCTGCTGTTGCTATTTGAATCAAAGCAATGGTAAATCTTTTCTTTCATAGAAACTTTCCTCCTTTCACACCACCACACAGTCGACAATAGTAAACCAGTGATCTTCACCTTTTTTTTACTCGCTCAATAATTAATAAATTTCAATCCCCAATTTGTTATGCTACATACACAGATATATATGCTTATAGTGCTCGAAATATTTCAACTGGTACAAGACAAAGCCATTATAATGCAAATAAAATTGCTACTTTACTCAACATGTCATTGTGACCGTAATGTACATGAACACTGTAAAAATAGCCCGGGCCCAATAAGTTTAGCCCATGGCGTGAAGGTCTGCTAAAAAAAAGAAATATCCTTTTATTAGGTCAAATTAAGGATTAGTATTCATTGAATTATTATGAGATTCGTATTTTTTTTATCCGATTCCTTTTTCTGCTTTTCATTTTCATAAGCAACATATGGTATAATTGTAAGAGTGTTTGTGCTATTTAATGAAAAAAAATGATCTCCCGTTTTTCCTCTGCATGAATTCATCAAAGTGTCTTTTTACATAAATAAATAAATAGAAAACAATAGTGTCATACATTATTATAGAAAAAAGGAAAAGAAGCATTGCTTGCATTAGAAAGAAATGAAAGGTGTTGATGTGGTCAATTTGATAGAATACATTGTGTGTGTATCACTTCATGCCTTTTCTTTTCTTTTATTGATAAAGTAACATGCATGAATCATTGAGCACGTCATTTTATCTTGCTCTGATTGGATCAGCGATCCCTTTTTTAACGCGATATAAAACAACGTGTTTTTTCTTCTTCTTCTTCTTCTTCACGTTCACTTCTATACGGTCCTAAACTAGTCGGTGCTGTTCGTCCAGAGGAGGGGAATGTTTGCTTATAATTATTATTACAGGTTGGTATTTGTTATTCATGGTCAAAGGAAAGGAAAGATATATTTACAAGTGTATTGTATATATGTGGATACAGCCAGGCGCCCATTCCATTCTCTTATATAAAAACTACAAAAAGTAAAAAAAAAGTCCTGGCTTCCTTTATGGTGTCTCTTCTTTTCCGCTCCCTTTTGGCTTTGATACTTTCCTTCATTATTATAGATAAGTTTTAATTATTTGGGATATATAGAGTAGCTTCTTATCAACGCTGTTTGATATAGCTACTCTTCTACGCTCTCTCCCTATGACACCAGTCCCCTTCTCTGTCGCATTCTTTCTCTTGCTTATTATTGTTTCTAATCTCTACCATGTATATTATTTGCCGTCAGTCACCTGCAATATGTATACCCTTCGGGGTAGCGGTGCACTGATGTGCTTCTTGTGCCTATGCCAAGATTACTTCGGGTAAGCACATACATATTTCCATATGTTGTGCTACAAAATCTAACCAATCATTTTCTATCGTTTTTTTACCCTCTCAGTAAAATCTAAAAAATAAAAAACGTGCAGATTCTTGAGATTACGCGTCTTGATCTACTGAAAGTTCGGTTTAGATCTGAGTGTCTTTGAATTGATTTATGCTTCTCTTGACACATTAGTCCTGTCAGATGTTCTTTTACCTTGATCAGTTGAAAACAGACCACTTAAATTAACAATGTGTGTTGTGTCAAAATAAAAAATATTAAGCGGGAAAAAAAAAGACAAATATTTCTTAGTGCACTTATTATTTTTTTATTTTTCCAAAAATAAAATAAGTGGTGGACATTCGATGGACAAAATGACAAGTTGGTGGAAACTCGATGGCCAGCAGGTGGACAAAATAATTTTGGCGGAGAAAAATCTAAAAAATATCCCATCTCTTTTTCATTGCTCATGTAAATATGACTTTTCATACCAACTCGATTTTTTTCTGGAAACATCGATTTTATCGCTCAATTAGAAAATACGACTTCTGTTTAGCAGAAAATAACTGCCGTAATCTATACACTTACTTCTGAATAAATTTGGTATCTCACAAACAATGCTTCTTTAGAGAAAGTTTAACCATAGCATTTTTTGCTCTTTTTTTTATGCTCGAACAATTAAATTAATACTCGGTTACTATTTTATGAGAGGTCTCATCTATCTGTCATAAATAAGGACGTTGATCATATATCTTAAACATAGTGGCTTTAAATCATTTTAAGCTGATATCGAAAGCATTGAAAAAAGAAAAAGGGATTCGCATTTCCTCTCTTTCCAACTTATTTTTTTATTTAGTTGAACATTAAATTCGTAGGCGCATATATTCAATATAAAAATAACACAAGCTAAAACAAATGATTAGAAGGTATGTTTAACTATAACCATATATAAATGAACCAAAGAAAGTGCAAACCAAGTCATTAAAATTCGACCTACCAAAAGCTCGTTAGTTGCGCATTGATGTAACAAATGGTATTGAGAATAGTCTGATGATATTAATATACTTAGATAGCTGATTTTCTTTATATTTGTTTACCCAGTAGGGCTCGAATCCCACTCCAAAAAATAGCTATAGTAATCCGAAGAGTATGAATATTGTTTAATTTAAATTAACTGTTCATGCTTCAGTTTTAAGGATTTTCAATGTTCTTCACGATTAATTTTTACATGGAATAATAAAAGTTAACCAAGAATATGAACGAAGCAAAATTTTGTATAATTATTTCGCACAGGTAGACATGTCTGTTATTATAATACCATATTGACCATAAGGCTATATATATTCTTAGAATATATATTGAAGTTGTATAATTGTGTAATTTTAATATTTAACTTTTAAATATTAACTCAGGTAAAGTTATATTGAAACAATTCAATATGATTAAGAATATAGTTCAACCTTAGTAAAGCATATATCTTCACCTCAAAGCCATTTGTAAACCTTATTTCAGATAAAAGCTAATGTAATGAAAAAGACTTACATGTCTCGAAATAGTAACATATTTTATTACTAAAAGACGCTTTACTTGTTCTTAAATCGAGATAGAACTGAAACATAAGTTGCAAATGTGGCGGGCTTTTTAATAATAGAAATGGATAGCCAGGCACTCATAGCAATTTTATAGACAGTGTAGTAACCTGGGAAGACCTGGGAATCAACACAGAATTTCTCATTACACTTGGTGTAAAAACACCCTCTCACAGAAAATTTATGTGCATACACAAGATTTATCTGATTGTAGATTAAGAATATTTTAGAGAAAAGACATTAAATAACACAGGATATTATGTGGCATACATGTACACATTTCTTTATTTTTAATTATAATGGTCCAATTGTTCCTTAATCGCTTGCTTTCTACATGGCAACTTCAACTGCACCCCCAAGTTAATTAACGAATTAAAATTTTGCGGAGATATAAACCGCCTTCCCATTGTTTCAGATGGAAGAATTCCACAAGCTGTGCAACAGTTGTTTAATTGATTTGTAGAGCTCAAGGTATGTTGGAGAAGAACTTTCGACAAGACTACATCAAAATGTGACTCTCAGGATAAAGTGTGCTAAAAATAGGGCGAAAGAGGATATTTAATAGAGGTTATTCGCTAAGTAGTGACCGCTATTGTATCCTATTTGTTTTGACAATTGAATGATTCTATATTTAGTTGACTAATTAGTCAAATATAATGTTGAAGCTTGATTTATTCAATAAACATGAGGAGCGTTATAATAATAAATGAAAGGGAACTTTCCTTATAGATTTTTTCCTCCGTTTAGGCAGCTTGCAAAGGGCAGAAATACTCCCAATCACTATTGGTTTATGAAAAGAACAAAAAACTCTCATACTTTATGGGAACTTCAGTATTTTCTCAGTGAGGGCTCTACAGTTTGTGGTGCTCAATTAAAAACAAAGGAGGTTATAGCAAAATTTGCCACCCCCTCCCCCTTGAGTTTCGGTCACAAGGAATCCAGGGAAACCTGGAAAACTGCTGAAGTAGCTCCAAATATGGAGACTCAAAGTTTGACAAGAGTTTAAATAAAGAGTGTGGGGAAAGTGAGCCATTTGGCACACCGCCATTTTAACGTTGAATGGATCGCATGACCCAACAGAATTGGAGAAGTAACAAATAGACTCTATTTTTTATTGTCTGTGGGAGTCTTACCAGGAATAAAATTTATTTCTTAAGAGCTAAAATAAGTTGAAAAAATGTATTTTTTTCTCTCTTTTTCTTTTTCTTTTTCTTTTTCTTTTTCTTTCTTATTGTTTATGATTAAGTTTACGATATTTTAATTTTTTTTCGTTGCTCGTCATATTCATTCAGCTATAACAAACACCATGATACAGTTATCAGCTTATGGCGAGCGTGTGGTTGACAGGTTCAATCTAATTGGAATGTGGATAGCGCTCGTTATCTGTGCACGAAATTTTATTGTGTGCTTACATCAATACAGACGAACAAGGGGAAAAATGTGAGGATTTTGTATGATCCCAGCTGATACTAACATCTGTACAAGCCACCTTGTAAATTTAGCACAAGTTACAGTATTTTTTATTCATCGACTTCTCTACGGGATAATCCCACTTTTTGAAATTGCAACATGTGCCTATTATCCATTTCTCGTTTCGTACGTATAATGTTTTGTTTATTTATGTATTTTAGCATTCACATAGATATGAATCATTCTAACACTTTTGTATTTTAGTCTTTGGCATATCAGTAAGAGATCATATATGGAAATTTCGACTCAGCATTTATTTATTTATTTTGTTTTTAATTAGATTATTTACTATTTTATATAATTATGTTTATGCGCCTGCTCATCTTGGAACTCGACCGTCATTCTAAGTGGATTAAGATCGTGGGCGTTTTGTTTATTACACTTCGTTTTTCGGATTGGCCATATGAACTTGCATTTCATAGTATTCAACAAAACATCATGGAGCAATCACCGTTGAATGGCGAGACATGCTGGGCTCAATGGGGCCAAGGTGTAATTGTTTTAAATTTTATTGGAGATGCACTGGCAAATATTTTTTTAAGTGGAATGTTCGTAAGAAGGTAGTACCTAATTAATAATAATAATGTATAAGCAGGCTTAATAATAGGATTAAACCTTGTTTGACATATTTAGATTATTCATGCATCTCAACTCTTCAAAGACTTTTTTGAGTCAACGCAATAAAGTAATCGAAAGTATCGCTCGAAAGTCACTCATTTGTTTGACCTTAACCTTTTTTGTTAATCTTGCAATGAATATCTTAAAAGTAACAGCATTTATTGGGGACCGTTCTGATGTAAAGATAGCCACTTTCTTCCTACATATGCGATATTAAATATGTTTTTAATAGGCCTTTACAGTTTATTTTGAACTTATCGAATCTACCCTTTTAGTTGAAGCTCTCCGTAATGATGTTAAATACGTAAAAGAAGGATCGTTTTGTGAGAGCTGTGGAAAGGTAATGCTTAAGATATATAAAAGCTCTTTTTATTTTTATTATTATTATTATTATTATTATACTAATACTAATAGTCCATACATTTATATAGACTATCAATAGTACTAATGATTATGAGCCCAATGACGGAGATGACTATGGTAATAATATGTTTTCCAATATACATCGTTCAGGAAACGAGAAAAGACACTCTTCAATGGATGAATTTGCAAACCCAAAATATTTTGATCATCAGCTTTCGATGATTAAGCCCGCACGTCTTTCAAAGAGAGAGTCAACAAATGATATTTATCGAAATAATGGGAACAGCTGGAACTTCTCTTTCGACAACAACACATCTCCTACAATTACTGGGTCAGCGTCTACTTCCAAAAATATTATATTGGATATCGATAACTTCGAAAAAACTATTCATCCCTCTCATACTGAAAATAATTTTACTGGCTTAGCATAATTTTCGACATTTTCCTTCATATATTTCGTAGTTTTCGATATCAGACATGAATAACGCAAATATCAAAACTATCTATGTATATATATTTATTATTCCATTATCCTCCAATCCGCACCTCTTTATTATTTATTATTTGCGCATCAATTCAACCAGATATCCCCAAATTTTACATCAGATTACCCTACACATCTAATATCTAATATATACTTGGAAAATATGTTCCTTTATTTTTATTTTTGAAGTATAATATATCCAGAAGCGTTGATACTCTTGTGAAGTTTGTTTTCAGATTTACTAAAAAGTCTATACCCTTTCATATCAGGCACCTAATAATAAATCTTGACCGTTCTAAAATTAGCTACAGATGTTTTTTTTTCTTGATTTCAGCTTACCATGGGATTAATATATATTAATATGGTAAAATACTCGAATATTAAGGTTTGAAGTTTATTTTATAACAACAAGTCACACCGTTTTAACTCTTACTACTATGATTGATTTGTATTTTAAAGCTTTCACGTGGTTTGATTTTATACCCAGTCTGGCAGTGTTATATATCGATAGTCATCTATGCCTAGTTACATATTTTACCAGTTTTAAAAAAATATATGAAAATACTTAGGTTTCATGTATGTGTATATATAGTGAGAAAGAGAGAGAGAGAGTTGAATATGGAATTATCCAATGGTATCATCGAGCCCAATGACAATGGCCGATGTAATACTCAGATTTTTATATTCAAGAGGAAACATTAGATTTATGACGTATTGTCTTTTTCAAGAAAATGAGAGCAAATTTCAGATTAATGAGAAAAGATTTTCAAATTGTTGAGAAGCAATTTTCAAATTATTGAGGAGAAAAAGGAGAATTATTATTGAGAAAAGGTTGATGAGAAAAAAAGGGGGTTTAAGAGAGGTGAAGAGATTGGTATTAACCCAAGGAGTGATACTAAAATAATGGAATAG
>VCJJ01002215.1:23817-35064 GCA_024139415.1 Backusella tarrabulga | reverse complement strand
TTTTTTTTTTTTTTTTTTTTTTTTTTTTTTGGCCATCATTCCTTTAATACTTGGACGCGGTTAATATACACCACTCTCTGAATCTTATTCGTGATACTCATCAGGCAATTCTGCCAATAGTTTGCGCAATGTATCCATGTCATCGATTTCTTTTATTGTCCTCTATCAGGTCTTCAGCCCGTTTTTATTGAAAAACAAGTAGGATAGATGCTATATAACATCATAGAAGTGCCCCACAAATGGTTAGAAGTCACTTATTAGGTTTAGCAAATCACCAGTTAACGTATTTTGTTATGATCCGTAAAAGATATTGGATGGTACCGCCAGTTATCTTAGAAACAAACCATTTCTTGAATATCTAGTACTCGTATTCATATAATGCCGCTTTATTGCGCTTTGTATACTTTTGTACCAAGTTTTGCACACAGTTTTCAACATGCAAAATTCTTTATGCATTCGAAAGTTTGTACAAAAAGATTGATTGGCCCATTTTATAAGGCGTCTACGCTCCCAAAATAAATACCTAAAAAAGGTTAAAACAATATTATATGGAGATGGTGATAAAATAAAAACACAAACAGGTTTGACTAAGAGGATAAATATTAATCCTTTATTGGTATTTGCTGTCAATGGGGAAAAAAAGTACTCGATACATCCCATTGATTGAATAAGCGATATGGTACTACAGTGACCTTGAATTGACTTTGCAAGATTTACATTTACTTTTTTTTTTAAAAAAAAACCAAAACTAGACAATTCAACTAAACCTTTATTTTGATCATGAAATGTTTTTAAGCTTGACTTAGTATCCATTCATTCTTATGGTATTTTGATTTTCATTGATTTATTTTACCGCCATTCTCGTATTAGCAATTTCTGCTATCCAAGGGGCACCGGAAAGGAAAATCATAGTCCCTGTTAAGAGAAACCCAAATTATGTACCAAGTATACAGAGCCAAATCCAGAATATCCACAAAAGAGCTACACATTTGGGTGAAACTCCATTGATAGATTTCAATAAGGACTCTGCATATCTTGGTATTGTCCATGTGGGCACACCTCCAAGACCTTTCAACATTTACTTTGATACAGGATCCTCTAACTTTTGGTTGGGTATGTATACACGGTCTATATTTTATATCGTTTTTTTACTCATTCTATTCTATATATCAGGCACAACTTCTTGTTCTAAACGTTTAGGCCAACATTTTTATGATCGACACGACTCCAGCTCTTTTCCTCTTGATAATCGACCATGGAGCACGATATATGGGGATAAGAGCGAAGCTTCTGGTATAATATTCTCAGATACAATTGATATCGGTAGTATTCAGATTAAAAACCTATCAATTTATGCGGCACTTGAGTTATCGGGAAATGACAATAACCCAGCGATAGATGGACTGATGGGTCTTGGGTTTGGTTCAAGAGTTACACTTCCCGGGGTGAAAACGCCTTTCCAAGTTATGGTTGAAAATAAGTTGATTTCCTCTCCTATATTTAGTGTTTATCTTGGCAAGTCAACTTATAAAATAGTACAAGACGACGGAGGTATACGAGCATCGTTTCTAATAATTAAATGAAAAGGCCAAGGTGCTAATAGTGCTATATATAGAGTTTGTTTTTGGTGGTTATAACTCGGCACATATTGTGGAGATCTTACAACCATAGCAGTCGATAGTAGCCATATCTACTGAGGTATTACTGTGAATAATATCAAGGCAAATGACACCTCTTTCTTGAACCAGCCTCACAAAGCAATTGTTGACACTGGAACTTCGGCTATTCAATTTCCTCAAGAGCTTGCTCTTGAAACCACAAAGTATTAAAAAACACGAGAATACAACGGCATATTCACAATTGGTAAGTTATCGTTTACATATATTCTTGATACTGACTTTTTTATTACAAAAAAAAAAGACTGTAATGAAGATGATCTTCCGTCTTTGGTATTTGATATTGGAAGTACTGAATTTTCGGTCCCAGGGGATTCACTTATCTATGTAAAACTCGAGATTGTTGCTTGGCCGGGTTTGGTATTAGCGACAGCGATAACATTACATTGGGAGATACTTTTATGAAGAATTATTATTTCATATTTAATATTGCAGTCCTCCAAATTCAAATTACTCCTCTAAAATAACATGTATTTTACTTGAGCATATTTTTCATACATATTATCTAATCCAGAATAGTTGATGTTTCCAATATATATGGACATGAAAGCCATTATTAAAAGAATAAAGCATCTTTTATCTTTGCGCTCAGTGTATGTGTGTGTGACCATTGTGGCACCCGAGATTTGCTCCGGTGGAAAATGTCGTCATCTTGTTATAAAAAAGAGAAAAAGTGAGAAAAAAAAGCGCATTTTCTTTTTCGGAACAGCAAAAAGTAAAACGACAATAATGGATATTAAGAGTTGGCTTCATACAGTACTTCAAAGTGTAAGTACTTGAACAAGTGAAGTCATTGAACAGCAAGAATGAGCTTTTAATGTAATAAATTATAATGTAACAAAAAACCACAAAAATGCTGTTACCATGTAGTATCAAGACCCTGAAAGAACCTTTCGAGATGTAGACGCAGTCTTGCAAACATACCTTTCCTTGAAACCAAAGATGGACACTTATAGTAAGTATGTCGATTGCAAATGGAGAGGGGATATTGTTTAACTTGTAAAATGTAGCCTCAAACGATGGAAACACACAATTACTCTTGTGTCTTCACGGAACGGTGCCTATTACATACCGTTCGATTCCCTACAATATTCCAGTAGCATTCTGGGTGCCCAAAGAATACCCCAAGGTTGCGCCTATACCGTATGTAAAGCCAACAGCAAACATGCTGATCCGAGAGGGAAGACATGTGGATAAAAGTGGTATGTGTTATCATCAATATCGATCCAACTGGGCAAGTGATCAGGTAACAGGGCATTATAGAGGTTATTAAAAGCAAATACTAAAGTGTATGCTACTGTAGAAGCATACATTTGTTGAACTGGTTGCTATATTACAACAAATATTTGGGCAGGAACCACCCGTTTACACAAAACCTGCAAGTAGTGCTACGATGCCCACGACCTCAGCATCATCCAACTCCAACACGCCCATCATGGGATCGCCACAAATACAAGAATCCCTCTTACAAAGACCAATGCCTTCTCCCTCCTCTTCGTCTTTACAATACCCGCCGCCGCCTGCTCCACCCGCCCCTCCAGTTTCAACAAGTCCCGTCTTGTCTTCGCCCGAAACACAGAAATGGAAAGTGGAGCATTCCCTTTATAACATCAGTCAAAATTTGGCAGTAAGTTTGTTTAACATCGAGAGAAGCGATGCTGATGGTATATTTTAGTCGCTGAATCTAAATCATGGGTCATCATTACCAAAAGCAACGTCACTGCCCAACCCTGCAATGCCCACGCCTTATGCGTCGTTATCATCACCCTCGCCCACGACCGCCAACATAGAAACCGACAACAAGGAGGCACTATACCAGAGACTCATGACGCGATTGCAGCAATACAACATGTCCATGACGGACGTGAACCAATTGATGGACCAGAACAGACAACTCAAGACGGGCGATCTTAATATCGAGCAGGAATACCGCACATTGATGGATTTGAGGGAGCGTCTTTTGTTTAATAATCAGGTGTTGGATGTAAGGGCCAAGGAGATTGATGAGGTTACAGCAAAGGTCAATGCAATGCCTGATGTGGCGGTGGATGAAGCGTTGTGTGGTACAACCGTTGTTTCAAATCAGTAAAGTATCGTCGCTTATATGGAAACGGATCGTTATTTATTATCTTTACTCTAGAATGTTTGAATTAGTGGCAGATGATAATGCCATTTCAGACACTGTTTATTTCTTGGCAAAAGCACTCAATTCTGAGAGAATTGACTTGGCTACTTTTATGAAGGTAACGCATCATGGCTTATTGTTGTTTATTAGAATAGCTTGTAACTCTGTTATTTTTACTAGTTAACGCGTATGTTAGCAAGAGAGCAATTCATGAAGAGGGCACTTGCCAAAAAGATCACGGAAATGAAATAAATAAAATATTACAAAAATGCACCCATTTTTATAACTCAGTTCCAAAAAATAATAATTTAAAAATATTCTCCCCTCCCCTTCCCAGGGTTTTTCCTTAATTAAAAATAAAATAAAAAATATATATGCATAGACTTACCAGACAAGCTGTTGCTAAGCAGCTTAATAGACCTCTCGTTAAACAGGGCATTTTACAGCGCTCTATTTCAGCCGCCTTTAGACTTGCACCTCCCAGAGTAGCAGCCAAACACGCACCCGTAACAGCACAGACAAGATTCTTCACAACACATCATGCCTTCAGCAGACGCATGGCCACTCTAGCTGCAAGCAACTACAAGGACATTCCTTTTCTAAAGTGGAAGTTGTTTCCCAACTTTGAATATTTGTTGACTCAGACAGAACCTGCCGTCGCGGTTCCTATCTTTAAAAAGCTCTTGGACGCTGCTCAGCAACAGTTTTTGGAAATGAAGTTTGAGCCCACCTATGAGGGCACTGTTGGACAGTGTAAGTTCAAGTGATTCATTTTGTAACAAAATATCTAAACGCAAAAAGTGACAGAGTTGGAGGACGAAATCAGTCGCGCATTTGGCATTTTATCACACTTCAACGGTGTCAAAAACTCACCCGGCGTGCGTAGCACATTGGAGCAGATCCAACCCGAGTTTATCAAGCTCAGTCTCCTCATGAACCAATCCGTTCCCAAATACGAGGCCCTCGAGCAGCTAAAGAACTCGAGCAACTGGGATAGCCTCGATGCCGTCCAGCAGCGCATTGTCGATCACGAGCTTCGATCCATGAAGCATGCCGGTATTGGATTCAAGGCTCCCGCCCAGAAGAAACGCTTCAACGAAATCTCGGAGCGATTATCGTACCTCTCATTGACATTTGGAAACAATCTGTTGGATGCCACCAAGGCATTCAAATATGTGGTCAAGGATAAGGCGGAATTAGAGGGCTTGTCAGAGACATTTTTAAAGACGTTGGAGAACAATGCAAAGAACAATGGTATTGAGGATGGCGGTTATTGTATCACGTTGGATTATCCGATTTATGGCCCCTTTATGATGAATTGTAAGAATAGAGATTTACGTGAAAAGGTATATCAAGGAAATTTGTCATCTTAGCTATAAAGGAGTGCTAATTTCTCTTTCTAAAGATCTATAGAGCCAATATTACAAAGGCATCGGAAGGCAAGGTCAACAATGAACCCATCATCAATGAAATCCTCTCTCTCAAACACGAAAAAGCCAATCTCTTGGGCTACAAGACCTACGCCGATCTCTCCCTTGCTGTCAAGATGGCACAGACACTGCCTGCAGCAGAAACCTTACTTGATGATCTGTTCACCGCATCGCTCCCCCACGCCAAGGAGGAATTGAAAGAACTGAGCCAGTTTGCTTCCGAGAAATTGAACCAGCCCAGTCCATTACAGCCTTGGGATGTTGGCTATGCTACTGAACAGTACAGAAAGGAACTGTTCAAGTATGATGAGGAGACCATCGCAAACTACTTTAGCTTTCCCAAGGTCATGAACGGCCTCTTTGAGGTGGCCGACAAGATCCTGGGTATCCAGGTCCAGGAACTGACACCCGAGGAGCGTCAGGAAAAGGGCATTACCACATGGCATCCCGATGTCAAGGTATTCCAGGTCTCCGAGAAGGGCGACGTCAAGGCCTACTTTTATGGCGACTTTTACTCACGCCCTGCGGAAAAGCGCAGTGGTGCCTGGATGGACATTGTCACTTCGCGTTACAAGGACCCTCAGGGCAACGTCAGCTTACCCGTCGCCTATCTCATCTGTAACCAACCCCCACCCCAATCAGACGACATGCCCTCGCTCATGAAATTCCGCGACGTCGAGACGCTCTTCCACGAATTCGGGCACTGTCTCCAACACATGATGACCACCGTCGACTATGCGCCCGCATCCGGTGTCAATGGCATCGAATGGGACTTTGTCGAAGTGGCTTCCCAATTTATGGAGAACTTTTGCAACGAACCCGAATGGATCGATAAGCTCTCGGGTCATTACAAGACGCACGAAAAGATGCCCAAGGATATGGTCGATGCATTGGTCAAGAGCAAAAAGTTCATGGCCGGTCTTGCAACTCTTCGTCAGCTCCACTTTGCCAAAATCGATCTGGCATTGCACTCCTCCTATTTGCCCAAAGAGGGTGGATCCAGTGTATTTGATGTAGAGGCTGATATTGCCAAGGATACTGTGCTGACACCAAGATTGCCTGAGGATCGATTCCTTTGTAGTTTTAATCATATCTTTGGTGGTGGTTACAGTGCTGGTTATTACAGGTAAAAAATGGTGAGGTTGTTTTATTCTTTACTTATATATAAGATAGTTATAAATGGTCAGAGACCTACTCTGCAGACGCCTATGCGGCATTTGAGGAAGCCAAAGAAGCAAATGGAGAACAGGGTATTGTGTCGATGGGACAGCGTTACAGAGATACGGTCCTCGCCTTGGGTGGAGGCACCCCACCACAGCAAGTGTGGAAAGAGTTTAGAGGAAGAGACAATGTCGATGTCAAGGCTTTACTTCGACACACTGGTTTAAATTAATGATAATAAAAAATTGTTCTTTTTGCTTCTATATAAAATTCTTCTCCGTCTTTCCATGTAACATAAAGTCTCCCTTCTGTCACTCTGAATATAAATATTATTTTTTTAGCTTGTATAAAAGAGCAAAAAGGCAAATGTCGATTATTTTATTTCTCTCTTCTTTCCCATTTTTCTAACTTTTTAATAATATGATTTATATAAAATCGTTTGCTTATATTTAAGCTTTTTATGCATCTTCTTTTTTTTTGTTTAAAAAGCCTTTTTTCTTTTCTAAAAAAAATATGAGAGTATTAGATATTCAATATTTTCTACACACAACAGAAGGATGTTGATGACTATGACGATAATATATTTTTTATCGATAACGTATGAATCATCTCTTTCTTATTTACACATTTCCATTAAATTCAACTTTATTAACTTTTCTAGAGAATTATTTTTGTTCCTTTTGTTCCTTTTGTTGTTCATCAGTCAAGTAAGCAATCCCAGGTAAATGAAATGTCATTATTTTAAAATCGACTATATTTTATTAAATGTTCTTTCTGTATCCATCTTTTTTTTTAGCAAGGTAAGAGACATGGTCTCGATAGAACAAAGAAATTAAAGAATCAATGATGTTCTTTCTCCTTCTTACGTTTGTTTTTTCTTTTCCTTTTCCTTTTTTATTAAAATGCGATTTTTTGTTTTTGTTTTTTTTACTTTATTTACAATGACCTGATAAGTTGCGCCATTTCCTTTGCACTTCTTTCACTCTTACAAAATATTTCTTATTTATATTTCTCTCTTTCTTTTATTATTCTCTCTCTCTTTCTGTCTCTCACTTTATTCCTTTCTTTCAATATTCTTTTTTTTTTCTTTCACTCAAAGTCATGAAGATAGGATAAAAATTAAAAGGTATGCTAATTGAATAATAATTACCTAATATAGTAAAAAACAAAAAGCACACAGGCGATGATATCAGTCCAAGTTCTTATTGCATTAGTAACATTAAGGAGTCAAATCACATTTAGACACTCTACTAATGTATCCCTTACTTTTAGCCAATAGGAGAGCAGAGCGAAAACGCAAGCTCTCATCATTAGCGTTCTTAAAACTTTTTTTTTCAAAAGCAGCATTACGCCCTATCTTCTCAGCCCTCTTTCTCTCCCATTTTTGTTCTTCCACTATAAACACAGACCGTTTACCCCATCCCCGCCCCCTTAACTTTAGTTTATTTCTCTCCTTATATTCAACAACAACAACAACAACAACAAGTAACGCCCACATACTTGGTTTTTTACTATTTTAGTTTGTTTATTGTTGGCGTCGAAATGAGAAAACTTAGACTCATTGTATCCCAGTGGACAAGTGAACAACGCGATTACTATGACAATGTACTTTTGACGCTTGTCAAAAACAACTACACTACTGGTAAAAATTTAATAATAAGCTAAATGTTGACAATATTTATGGTTAAATTACATTATGCAGATGATGATATCTTGGATGTGGACATGGGCGTTCTATGTACCACCACCGGGATAAAGCAACAGGTAATAATGAGAAAAAGAACTACCCCTTTTTTATAATAATAAGCTAATTTTAAACGTCTAGACAATGTATGCATTTATTCAACAAGTAATTAATGAAACACTCCCTAAACAGACGGTCATGATGAATCCCACAGACAAGGTGTATTTATCAACCGGATTTGAAGAGTAAGGATTCTATTCTCGCAATTTTGAAATTCAATATTGACTTGTTTAGCGTAGACTTGATAAAACATTGTCAGGTGGGTTGGAAATGGGAAAAGTCCATGAGATATGCAGCACATCCACTATTTCTAGGGTTTGTTTCCGTTTTTCTCCTTTCTGATAGTATGCTAATTTCCTCTTTCATAATAATGGCAAAAGTAGTTTACTCCGTATATAATGGCAGATATCATCGCAGACCATGTATCAACAGGAGAGACCAAAAGAAACGAAGAAATTGTACACATGTTTGACACAAATGGCACGTATGATATTAGGCATTTACAGCAGCTATTGAAAAAAAAAAGCATCGAATCTGACGCCCTGTCGTTCGTCAATTACAGTCAAGTGTTTACCCTGCCAGAACTCTCCAAGGAGCTGGAAAATCTATGCGCATCACTCATCACTGCTTCTAATAATAACATGACACGAATTCCGTTGGTGGTTATACAGGATGTTTCCAAGATTATTGGTTCTTGTTGGACTCAACATCAAGGTAACAGAGAAATGCGACACTCCTTTTTCAAATAGCGTTCCCAAAAAGAGAAAAATCCTTCTGATTTTCATATTTAGTTGTTGATTTAATTTCGCATATTAAGAATATATGCAAAATTGGATGCTTCATGTTGATTGAACACAAGGTTTCATTGATAGACATGATGGAAAAATCACTCAAGCTGAAATACGAGATGCATTGGAACCCCTCGATCGATACACGTCTTTATTTTTCGAATACTCAGCAACTTTCCACTCGTGTTGATGTACTAAAGTCTCGCCATGTGGTAAACTTCATATTCGATGATATTCCCTTCGTCCTAAAATAACCCATATTTTCCTTTTTTGCTTTTCCGAGTAGAGAGTACCCCAATCACTGTCTATACAAATAGATTGATTTTATTATTATTATATTACTATTATATTATTTTTATTATTTTATAATTATTAACAAGAATATTTTTAGTAATTTATATGATACAATGTATATCCTTTTTTTTTCCCCTTTTATTTTATTTGAAAAGAGATTCTAAAAAGAAAAAAGATTAGCCTTTTCATATACACACCTCCTATTGTTAATGAAAATCACTTACTTTTTATTATTTTTCCTATCCACCTGATCCTCAGGCGCAATCAACTCAAAGCTGCATAACAAATCTTCGGAAACGGACATGACGGCGCCATAGTTATCAAACTCCCCACAATAATTAGGTGCACTAAACACGGTCACCAAACTACGATCAAACTCAAACTGATACCCATCCTCCACAACCATATGAGCACGACACACCAGATCCAGCTGATGTTTTGCGAGAAACTCGTGGACATTCTTCCGGCCAAAACACACCGATACGCCACGGTCGTTTTCTGACCAATCATCATAGTCGGGATTGGGGTCCGACCACAGCAGGTCGTTGATGAGGCCGTATTCAGGTATTTCGACGAGCGGTCTTTGGATATTGTAGATCTGTTCGAGTGATTCGAGTTGAGGCGAGAGGCCACCGTGGACACAGAATATTTTACTGGCGATGATGGCGGCGATGGGCATAGTGTTGAAGCAATTGATGAATGTTTTCCATACCTTTACATTGAGACGTCGTTTACACTCATCATAGAAGCCATAGACTAAAATATATAAATATGATTAATAAGGAGGGGTTGTTATATTTATATACAATAACGTATATATATGGTTATAATATTATAATAATTTGAAAACAGATATTATTATATTATTATTTTACCTCGTGTGACATCGGCACTTTCGTGATTTCCTCTGAGGAGGAAAAAGTTTTCAGGGTATTTGATCTTGTAACAGAGCAAGAGTAGTATTGTCTCGAGACTGTACATGCCACGGTCAACGTAGTCGCCCAAAAAGAGATAATTGGACGACGGAGGGTATCCGCACACTTGGAAAAGTCGCATCAAATCGGTATATTGACCATGCACCTAGACACAGAAAAATGTATTATTAACCCTTCTTGTTTCCCTTTTTACCAGGAGTCAGGCAAAGAAAATTAAAGTTATGAACATACATCACCCACTATTTTCACTCCTGGACTCAACTCTAATAATGTCTAAAAAAAGCATAGTGGAGAAAGTTAAAAAAAAGGATCTACAATTTATTTGTACCATAGTTACAGGCTGCTGAATGAATGTATTCGAGGCAATACGACAAATCGCAACAATCTCGTCCTGATCTAGACACACCGTTCGAACCATACTCTTATTCCGCCCAACATGCAACAGTCGACCAATGCATTTATCGATATCCTCCATCTTCATGGAGCGAGACGACGTGGGTGGTGGTGAAGGTGAAGGTGTGCGATTCCTACGGTCAAATATGTCGATTTCCTTTTCCTCGTGATAGTAGTGGTGTGAGGTGGTGTGTGTGGGTGGTGGAGGTGGGGGTGCTTGCTGCATTTGTCGAGTGCGAATCGCTTCATGCGTCGCCATGTCGCGATTCTTCATCTTTTCTTTTGATTTACCTCCTTTTAACGTTTTGCTTAAAAATCGCTTCATTTTTTTTCTTTGAGTGTATATTGGATAGATAACAGATAGAGAGAAAGAGAGAGAGAAAGGAATATAGAGTGAGAGAAATAATAATAATACCAAGAAAAAAAAGAGAAAAAGAAAAAAAGAAGTCTAAAAAAAGCGAATGATGATATAATGTAATAGCAAAGTTTCTCACACAGCTTTGGGTGATCAATTGGATTATCTTTGTAACCCATTTTGTAATATATTTTAATGCTATTATAATTTTAGAAGTTCTTGGTATGTCGCACAAGGAAATCGAATCACTCTTTGTGTAATCATCCTCTCTTTCTCTCTTTTATCATGTGTTTTTATATAAAAAACGCTTATTCTGAAATAGAAAAGCGTTATCATATAGAAAGAT
>VCJJ01002214.1:0-13493 GCA_024139415.1 Backusella tarrabulga | reverse complement strand
TTTTTTTTTTTTTTTTACTTTACCAAAAAAACTGTCAAGTTTACCTATGTTTAAACAGCACTGAAATGTGATGACTACAATGATCGATGTGTTAACCCAATGGAGCGAATAGGTAATAATATTTTCATCATAATTGATAAAAGAATACAACTTGTTTCAACTAAAGTCCAATGATTTACAAATAAATTAAAAAAGGAGAAGGAATGTTCATTCTTGGTCATTTATTGATTCTTTTCATTCTACAACATATACATTTTGTTTGCAATACAAAATTGATCATATGAGGGAGATATGAAAAAAAAGGTGGCCAAAAAAGTTTCTATCCTCTTTGGCACCATATATTTTTGTCAAGAGTGAGAGAAACATCGGGTGCAAACTCACCAATAAGCTTTATTTCACCATGCCACGTGATGTGATTTCGGCAGGATGACATGTGAAAATGCTGCTCATGGCTCTATATTCTTGTATATAAAAAAGAGAGACAAGGGCATCGGCATCTCAGTCCAATGTCACCTTATATTTTGTAAAAAAAGTCATTGTTCTCCAAATCGGAGTAAAGTCCGCATAAAGGTACGACATGGATACAAATACAAATAAAGAAAGTCTTTAAAAGATATAACATTTGCTTTTTTTGATCCTCGACATCCACAGCAAAAGCTTTGAACAATGTCATGATTTATATATATATATATATATGTATAAATTCGTGTGAACTTTCTGTCAACGGAGAGAGGAATGAATGAGGTTATATTTGTTGTGGTCAAATCCACTTTTTAGTAATAGATTTATGAAAGTTTTTTTCCATCTTGTACAAATGGACCTGGTATCCGACCAACCCACTTGAATAGAGTAAACCAGGCCGAGTCATTATAAAAGCCGTGCCTTAGAGAGCATATTTTACCATATTTTTTATTTTTCAATGAATTATCTTGCTAATATCGATTATTTTAATGGTAGTTGATTTGGTTACTACGCTTCTAAGTTTCCTTGCCTGAAAATCTTCCTTAAAATCACATTTTAAATCTCAGGATCACGCTGTAGAGACTATGTTACCATTTGAAGTTTGTGAGACGTTTTCTGTTTTTGTAAAACTGAACGCCCTGTGACGTGTGTGTGCCTTTTAAGCGCGTTCCTCTTTTTTTTGTTGTTTCATTTTTATTATTTTAACTTTTGACAGAAATGGACTATTACGATTCAGATGAAGATAGATGCAATGAGGAACGTGAATGCGATCATGACGAGCGCTATTATGATGAGTGCGAGCCGTTTGATAAACTCACCGAACTAGTTTATGGAACCCCACACCACAGTGCTTCAATAACTCCAGCTCTTCAGCAACACAGTCCAATAGTTGAAACGCTATTGGACTCGTACATAAGTGATTCAGACGATTCTTATACAGAGGAAGAGATGCTCGATTATGCAAAAAGTTAAATGAAAGAAAAAAATACTTGGCTTAATAGAAAATTCATGTCAGAATTAGGAGATAGTTACTTTGACGCTGCTCTGCTAGAAAAGGCAAAAATGGGAGACACCGATGCTTGTTACAAAATTGGAGCAACTTATGTATCCGGCGGGCTTAGTATGCATAAAGCGATACTATGGTATGAAAGGGCAGCTGAAAAGAGCCATGTAAAAGCACAAACCACACTAAGAAATATCTATACGAAGGCTATAAAGACGCGATCCCCTTACCCAGGACAGTATCAGGTCATGTTTAACGAGGAAAAGGCATTAAAGTAGTATCAGAAAGTATTTGAAAATGGAAATATAGACGCTGCTTCCAATATCGGTAAGATTTATAGAGTCTCTGATAATCCTAATCAAATCAATGCCCAGAAAGCAATGGAATGGTATCTCAAAGCCTATCAAGTCGGGATAGCGAAAGCTAGCGAGCCAATTGGTGATATGTATGAATTGGGGATTGGAGTGGAACAAAGTTATGACTTAGCAAAGGAGTGGTATTGGAAGTCTTTTGAAAAGGGCCACATGTTCTCAGTAGTGAAGATGTCCGACTTATATTCCAACGATAAATGGGACAAACAAGACTATGATATCGCAGAGAGTTGGATTGAAAAGGCATATGCTGTAGCGGATAGTGAAGTGGCTTTTTGCATTGCAAAATATTACGAAGACCATTACGGAAGAAGTGATGAAAGAACCCTCAAATGGTACTATAAAGCTGGGCTTCATAATCATCGGGACTCAAGGAATGTCATTTTGGATAGAGACTATGAGCTTAGCACGGAATTGAAAAGTAAAGCATCTGCATTGAAAAAATATCAATAGTATCGATAATTAAATCATATTAGGAGAGGTGATATACGAGCATTATACGCACGAACTACACTCTGATATTGAAAATTAAGCGAAAAAAATCAAGTCACTTGAGGAACAACTAGAAGCTAAAGATTATATGATTACAGCACTTCAAAAGATATTAATAAATAACAATGTTGGTGGAACGGAAACTGAAAATGCGATGGAGTCCTACCCTTGGTACCAAAGAGCGTTTACTTTTTACCAATCACAATAGCACATTGTTGGAAAACTTGCTTTAAGATATCAAAAGAATAAAAATTGTCTGTTGTCAAAATAATGTCCAAATCAAGATTTACAATGTCGTATGAATCATTTGCAGACTTTCTCTTTCTTTCCCCTTTCCCCTTTCCCCTTTCCTCTTTCCTCTCCAACTTCATTTATCAACTTGGCACATTCTTCTTGCCTATTATTTTATTTACATGTAAACAAGCCAATCAACTTTATTAGAATAACGTCAGTATATTATCCATACCCAAATTTCTCAGTGGCACTTTTAACTCAGGCAAGAAGAATCATTTGCTATGTACATGCTATGTATTTGTTTTATTATTAATTAATAACAGTAATTTTGCCAGTTTCATACTTAATTGAGTTATATATAAACACCATTGATTGATAGAAAATGAACACACTTTTCATAGAGCATATTGTGGTTATATACAAAAAAGTTAATGTGTCTAATAATGCCAATGACGAGGAGAACGATGGTTTCATTGTTGTATTCATTAATTCATCAGAAAGAAAGAAAGACTACGTGGTAATTTTGATTATGCAGGGTCAATAATAAAAGACGGAAAAAATTGTTTTTACTACTCTCTCTCTCTCTCTCTCTCTCTCACACACACACACTTTCTTCACAATGCTCAACATAAAACGCATTTTTTACTCCCAGTGGGGGTGGTATCAGTTATCTCTAAATATGGTAAGATACATATAATAATATATCAATACATAAACTGATGATAAGTGTAATTAATTCCATTATTATTATCTATAGTTAACTACCACTCTCCATGCTTTGGCTCTTTTATTTGTGACAACAATGAAAATGACTTCATGAACGGAAATCAACAAGGCATCACTCCATATGAACTCATGTCACTTTGGCTCTTTACAAAAGGTAAGAACAATATCAAGATTATCTAGAAGCATTCATTTTCTAAATGACCCTATTCTAGTATAATGTATAGTGAAAAGTGTAGTGCAACAAGCGAGGACCCACCGTAAAATGAAAACTTTGGTGCTGCTTTGGAAACTGGATACCCCACTCCAATCCATATTCGTGTTTCCAGATGATAGTTTTTACAGTACATACAATGTCAAAAAGAAAAAAAAAACTGGCAGCAAGTACTTCATGAATCATGTCACAATATGATATTAGTATAATATTCCATATTAAGATTTGAAAACACTACAATTCCCAAAGACATCCAAGCCGGAAGTCTTGGCCGCGTAACATGGAAGTTTAGATAAGAAAAAATCGCAAATGAAAGAAGAGCCTTGGGCTTCCCTCCAAGTCGTATTATTGACTCTGACGAAATTTCCATACCAAGAACGCTCACATTAAATGTGATGGTGCTAGCTTATGTGTCAGATGCAAAGTAGTGGTCAGGTTATTCGCTGAGTATCTCCAGGAGATGGGATTCACAAACATTCGAACCATCCCAGGAAACTACAACTCTCTATTCACCAGTAACAAATATGGCAACAGTCGTTTCCTTTTAAATACTGTTCACTCAATGGAGACTGAAAACTTGGTGGTACATCCCAAAGCTGCGTTTATAAAGATATTCCTCGAAGTAGAGAATCAAACAATACCAGAAGATTACGGGCTACCCAATATTAAAACATTCATGAAATACGTTAGTGCAGCGGATCAAAGAAATTCATTGGCTTATGTGATTGCACAGAAAGTATTTTCATTCATGTATTTTTTTTAAAGAAAATCACTCGTAGACTAACATTTTGTGCATGTAATTATATAGAGATTTTTACAAACTAAATGCATTTTCATTGAATGAGATCATCACGATCGCAGGACTTCCCCCCCCCCCCAATAGTACTCTAGAGTTCAATCATGTAGAACTCCGAAACAAGCTTTCAAATTTCACATGCTAAACGACGAAACCTAATCCATTAGAAAAAGTGGTACCAAAATATTTCCTTAAAATAAACATGTTTCTTACATAGAATCCAATATTTTGCACAGTGTATTTAAAAATAATACGTCTTAAGTTGTGTTTCGTTATACGATATTAAAAATGCTATAGATATGAATATTATGTGGTGTACCTAGTTCCAAACTAGTGATAGGAAATGCCAACATGATCTATCGAGTCGTAATACTAAACATTCACAGATTTTAATTTGTGTCTAAATTTATATATAACTTTAAATATGGTTACTGAAGCTTTATGGATGTTGTTGAGGCTAATGTAAAGGTGTAAGACATGAAGTATATTTCAATACAACTTAGGCACCATGGCCATTTTAACCTCAGTTTATTTTTCCGATCAAGAGCATTTTGTTCCCTCAACAATTATCGCTTTCAATGGGAAATGTTGATGGACTATATATATTTAAAAATAACAGCATTTTACACCTTCATAAACGACATGCGCCATGTTAATTATAATTGCACTGGATTATTTAAACCATAATAATAACCCAGATTACCATGAACGTATTACTGTCGATACCTAAAAGGAAAAATCAAACGGAGAGAACTTCATTTGAAAAGTCAATAGTTTTGTTAGATTCATTATCAGAAAAAAAATGGGATCTATCACAGTAGTACTGTCGAGGGATTGCACTAAACCACGAGAAATCATCATTACTGTGGTAAACAATAATTTTTTTTTTAACTCCACAAAACTAATTCTAAAATTCTCTAGTGCTCTGAATCAATGATTAAAAAACTTTTACAGATTTTTGAATTTGATGGACCCACACTTATTACCTCTTATGGGATATAAAAAATAGGTAGGGTTACACAAAGTCATCCTATTTTTTCTTTTAACTGACATCAACCTTGTAGCAAGATGCAAAACAATATGAAATGCTAATATTCTTCCTCCATTTTTTTAAGTGTATGCGTTATAATTACAAAGAAAATAATCCCAATAGTAAATAGTCTTACAGATCGCGCTAGACGGGTCTTATAATTAGGCTATTTTAAAACGCTCTCCTCAAACAAGTTTTTTTTTTTTTTTGAACATGTGTGTATAAAGTACTTTTTGTTTAAACATTTAATTATGCTATGAATGATTTAGATGAAGATGAATATATATTTTTAGCAAATAAAAAGAATTTCATCTATAAACACGCGCAACTGATCACTGCAGCATACCGATTTTGAAAGTGTATTCCGTCTGGACCCAGGTTATGATCATTCGATATAATAAATATATTTAGCTTGCTGCTTTTTGCTTAATTGGAAACAGCCTTTTTTTTATTTTCAAAATGGTTCGTAATTATCTACAACTTTATACAGCACGGTATAGCTCTTAGGGATGCTACTACATCACTGTAAAAATACTCAAGATTAATCTCACTAGCATCTCCAAGTTTAATCTTATTTGAATTACACAAAGAAGTACCTCTTATCAGTTGGGGGAGGAAGCTGAGTTTGACAGGTATATGTAATTTTAGAAATTTAACAAAGTCGGCAATTACAACTATGTGATTGGCACCATTTTAAATTGGTTGATAGAACTGGTAAACTCTGGGGATTTCTTTTTATCTATCTATCTCTTTTCGTGTTCAATCTTTTCGGATTGGTTTTTTTAATATAATATAATATGTTACATTTCAAGTATAAAATATTTTAGCGAGCAAGTAAAATGGGAAAGATGTACAAATTAGTCATCGGTATAAGAAAGCTCGGGTTATTCAACCATCTATTTTTATTTTTATTTTTATTTTTTGCAATGTCCAAACCCCTCTGAAACCCAAAATGTAGATGATAAAAAAATACATCGCGCTCTAAGTTTGGCTTATAGTAGTAAAGTCTGAATCGGCAATCATTTGACTAGTTAAGAAACTCAAGAAAACTCTATCGACGTGCTGGAAACACACCAAGTTCCGCTGTAATCTGCTAGAGATGATAGAATTAAAGCAAAATGGACGAAATATACTTTAAAGTTTTCATGGATGAAACGATGACTTCTCTGTTTTACCTGATAACTTTTAGGTTTGCTTTTAACATAAATCCCCTATATTAAGTTCATTTTCCCATCTAATGTACCATGCATATTAGAATGAAAAGCACTAATCCGACGTAGTACCATCATACCCAGATCCTCCCTTGGCAAAGATACAAGATAAATACCATGTTATTCTGTTCACGGGAGATTGTTGAATAAAATGGAAGAATAATTAAACAACATGATGTCAACATGTGCTAAGAGCCAAGCGGAGAGGATCGACTTCCGTGTGTATGAATTGAGTTTTATTTGTTCCCCGGAGCAAAGGGTGCTTTTAGATTACCGACTCCGCTTAATGAATTTTGATCTGTAAAGATCATCGGATATAGTCAGTCATGCTCAAGAAGACTTTTTTTTTCAAAATATAGAAGTTTTATTTGACAAGATATTTTTACAGGAGTTAAAAAAAAGAAAATGAATTATATAAAATTAAAATGAAAAGGAAAATACATGATAGAATGGTAATAATACAAGTATTAGACAAAAAAATACATGTAAAGGGTGTAGGGAGATTTGAGTGTAAAAATTATTAGATTACTGTTGCGTTTTTTGTTTTGTTGTGGTTATAGATATACATATAAATTACTTTCTGTATTTTTCATAGTCCTTAACGATAGACTCGAGAGAACGGCCTCTGGTCTCGGGAAGGAAGAAGAATGTGAAGACGAAAGCCAAGGCACAAATACCGGCAAAGATGAGGAAAGACCATCCTTCAATAGCAGCAAAGATGATAGGGAAAATTTGACCAATTAAGAAGTTCATACACCAGTTAATACATGTAGAGGCGGCTCCTACGGAGCTAGCGGCGTAAGTAGGGGTCATTTCAGAGGTAATCAACCAAGGAATTGGTCCAATACCGACAGCGAAGGAAGCGACATACAAAAATACTGAGGCAACTAAAAGACCAGGGGTATTTGTCTTGTAGCCAATAACCAAAAGAACAGAGAAGATACAGGTGCCAGCTTCGGCAATAAGCATAAGAGGACGACGACCCAACTTATCAATAATGGCAATAGCAACAAGAGTGGCAACCAAGTTGACAGCGGTATCGACAATGGTCATGGACTGAGCCATTTGTTCATCGAAAGCCAAGTTGAAAATGGTAGTGGAGTAGTACATGACTGCGTTCATACCAGAAAGCTGCTGAATGATATGGTGAACAAAGACAGTAAAACCGATATGTCTGGTGACAGGATCTCTTAAAACGTCGAGCATACTATAAGTAGGTCTGACACCCTGATCATTTTCACCTTTTTCTTCAAAGTTGGTATCAGTGTTATTCATATCAGCTTCTTCCTTGGTGGGGATCTTGACACCTTCATCACCCATTTCACCGTTTCTAAGGATATCAGTGGCAGCAGAAGTACCATACTGGCCTTCGACCATTTCAAAGAATTCTTGGTCAATATTGGCGTCACCACGGAGACGTTGAAGAGAGTTACGGGCATCAGCAATGCGACTTTGAGATACGAGCCAACGAGGACTTTCAACACAACTGGGCATCAAGAAGGCCTGTAAAATAGCGGGGAATGCAGGGATCGCATAATTGACACGCCAGAGTGGAACATTAGCAAGGGGCATACCGATACCGGAAGAAACCAAGATACCAATGACAACACCTAACTGGTTACAAGAACCAAATGTACCACGACCTTTAATAGTAGAAACCTCACCAATATAAGTAGGAACGACGAGTGAACCAAGACCACAAGATAAACCACAGACAATACGACCGATAATAAACATAGCTTGATGAACAGCAACGGAACACAAAAGTGAACCAATAATGAAACCAGATGTATTGATAATAATTGTAAGTTTACGACCAATTTTTTCTTGAAGAGCACCACCAAAGAGAGATGCAAATAAACCACCAACACAGAAAGAAGAGACAGCAAAACCCCTTTTTGATTTAAAAAAATACACGTTAGAAATTATCCAATTATCCCCAAACAAAAAGTAAAATTTAAAAGACTATATATTTACCATAAAGCAGTGTTCATTGGTAAGCAATCAGGCAAGCCTCTTGCAGCAACAGCATCCAAGCCATTGTCACAAATGTGGGTAGCAGTACCGGGAACATTGGGAGAACCAATAACGTAACCGTTACAGAAAGCTTCTAAAGAAGCCATGACGACACAGTAAATTGTGTACTTTGGAAATACAATTTCCCTTGAATCCATTATTGTTTATAAAATTAAAAATATATTAAAAAAGAGTAAAAAAAAAAGCTGGGAAAACAAAGAAAAGGTACGAAATAATGGCATTTATATAGTGATTTCTGTTCCCATTTCTTCCCGTCTAACAAATAACCCCATGCCGCTACTTTTCCCTAATTAGGCATTTTGTGGGTGAAAGGTTGACTCCGTTCTAAACTTCAGATCTGTCTTTTTTCATTCTCCAATCACGCCACGTAGGTAGCGCTCTAAATTTTTTTATTGTTGTAAATCAATTGGATAAAAAGTTCCACATAAAATAAGCCCACCCATATAATATTCCTACACCGCAGTATAAGCTAGTTACCATTAAGGGCAAGAACTGGAGACGGTCGGATCCAAACATCATATCATGAATTAACCCCGTATAGACCTGAAGGAGTAAAATTCCTATCAGATAATAAATCTCGGCTTTCGAAAGCAAAGCTCTTAATGACCTGATAGTTAAAATTGGATTAGGTAAGGTTCTTTTTGGATAAAAAAGAAAGGTATGAATACACTTACGATTTTACACTATAAGCTAATCCGGGAATCACAGCACAAAACCATAAAAGTGTTGCAGTGATCTTGATGGGTGTTTCTAGTAATGTGATTTTGGTTTAATCAATTGTATCAAAGAGCAAAAACTTTATTCCTTGAGACATATATACTCCAAAATATTTTACCTGCAGGATGAAACAGAAGTGGATAGAGTGAGTATATACCAGCGGCACTCAAAATCACCAGTACACGCAAGTTTGCCTTGTTATTGGCTGCCATTAAGCTAATGAAAAGGACGGGTATGAGTAATGCCGTAGGTCCGAATTGACAATTAATAACAAGCGTATTCTTACCCATAAGGAATCAGCACAATCATGATGGCCTTTTCATGGACATGCCATCCAAACAAATACGATGCAAACCCACAGAGTGTGAGAGATGCAAGGAAGTTATCAAATGTAGGCTTTCTCCACAGCTTTTGTAGCACAATCTAGTGTAACAACAATCGGTCAGATCCCGAAGTGTACATGTCATACTTTCCATTCATCGATACAAAAAATAATAAAAAAAAAGAAAAAAGAAAATGGATCCTACCAATTGAACTACAACAGTGATTATCATTGTATGAAGTGCTTCGATCGTAGGAAGTACAGCAAATTGGGTGTCCCCGACATATCCTCTTGTCATTGACGTAATTGCTTCTTCATTAAGACTCCATCCCAATTTCTTTCCAACTATGGATATAAAGTCAAACATTGATTTTTTTGGAACATGGATTACATTTCTACTTATAATCAAAGCACATAGTAATAATAATAATAATAATAAAAATGAATGTACACCGTACCTATAATTAATATTCTATCAGCACCTGCGTAGAGAGCCCAGAAGTTAGGAGCCCAGTAAGCGTGACAAAGACCACGGGTAAATGGGAACAATCTCTGGAAAAGAGCGGGTAACTGACCAAGGGCAATGAAAGGACCCAGAGAAATACCAAATATGAATATAACCGTACTACCCAAGATAATTAAACGCAGAATTGAAAATTGATGACCTATTTTTTTTATATTAATAAGTCCACCTATCCTACCTAGACCAGCCTAGCAGTAGTTTATAAAAACAAAACCAGATAGGTCACGATTTCTTAATGTTCTTTCTTTTGTACCTGTATTTCTACGAATGAAACAATATGACTTCAAGAGATATACAAAATAGGCAGGTGCCAAGTAGAGATAAATGTGTTTGAAATTAAGCAGAATGGCAAAAAGAGCACCTGACCCAAGCAAGTTATTCTACATTTATCATTGTCAGCATTTTGTAATCAGACTTAAATTCAAGACAGTTTCAACTTACTCTTTTAGCTTCAACGATCGACAACACTAAGATACCGTAGAGGAGTCCATTGTACTGGAAATGGATATGATCTACGATGATGAGTCCGGGATGCAAGAAAATTGATCCCACCACCAGCCAGTTGACATATTTATTTCCAAAGTACTTTGCATATCTAGGTTCATCTTGAATATAAATCATACACAATCCATAACTAGAGAGATTCCGTGCTTACCTTACTAATGCCCAATAAAGCACCAGTTCACTTACTATAACTGTCAATCTTTGAAATATGATTGTTTCAGGGCTAGTATATTCCAGATTTTCAACCTTTACCATTTCAGGGTCCACTAAAGCTCCAAAGCAACTCAATAATTTTTCAAACCAAGCAAAGAAGGGTGGATAATCCAATGTCCATTCTGATGTTTTCTATTCCCACTTATCAATAACAACACGTCTATTTTGCAACACCACTTACTTCAAGGTACCATTGGTTAATGGGCAGACTGTGTGTGATGGCAAGCCAATTTCGATGCACTTCGAAATCAGTCGATCGACTAAAATAAAAAATCCACGATTAAGGAAAATCCCCTTTTTTTTCAGAACAACTTGTGTTAATAACGTACTAGGCTGGTATTAATAGCAACTTGATAAAGGTGCTTAGAAACAGTAAATTTCGCATTGGCTGTTTTTTTTTCTTTCACTGTCTACAAAAACGACATAAAGAATAACTCGAGTTGTAGTAATTCAAAAACTGTGTCATCATTGTTGCTATTTCTACCTCTTTTTGTTATTTGTTGTTTGTTGATCGTGATTTATTTCGAGATGTGAAGATGACACGTTTGTTGTTTTTGCAAAGACACTTACACAAAAAAAATGGCAATTCAAAGCACGCTGTTTGCACGGCATCTCATGATTGGCCAAGATGATTTCTCCATTTTTATTTGACGTGTGCTACAAGAAGCAATTGTGCCCATTCTTCAATTGAAAACGATGAAGAGATTACACTTTTTTTTTCTTTTTAATTATATTTACGAGGGGAGAAAATGAAAATATACAATGAGGTGAATACAATAATGATGACGACTGATATTTTAGAAATCTGGGAATTGGTCACGGTATGGATCCTTTTGACGTGTTCCATAAGGAAGGTAATTCTCGGGGTACTTATCAAAACTACTTGCGTCTCCCATGCCTTTAAGGCGTGGAATAAAGGGTGGTCTGATATTCTTTTGTAAGAGCTTATCAAAGTTGAGAGATTCAAACCATTTATGATCCGCAATGTCATGGTATCCCCGCTTCAAGTTACCATAGCGCTGTGTGAGATCAGTCGTGAGGAGATGCTTCAGCAAGTCTCTGGCTGTAGAATCAATGCAGGATGGGTACTTTGGCTGAGTGGTCAATATCTTCTCATACAGCTTAAATTGATTGTCATCATAGAATGGAGGATAGCTTTAAAAGTAAGAAAAACAATCAATAATTTGTAAAGTAGCATTGTGATAAAGATAAATACCCTGCAAGCATTTCGAAAATGAGAACACCAAGCGCCCAATAGTCTGCTGCCTTTCCATAACCTTTTGTTTGAATAATCTCTGGAGCAAGGTAATCCGGTGTTCCACACATTGTCCATGTGATGTCTGGTACTTTCTTTGCGAATCCAAAATCGGTGATTTTTATGTGGCCATGAGCGTCTAAAAGCAAATTTTCTGGTTTTAAGTCTCTATAAATAATATCATTATTATGCAAATAAGCTAGCGCAAGTAAAACTTCACCAGCGTAGAAGCGTGCAATGTCATTTGAGAATTTCTGTGAGAAAAAAATGTATGTACAATCGTTTAGTATGAATTAAATGTCATGTTGACTCTTATACCTTTGATCTTCTTAATATTGAAAAAAGTTCGCCGCCTTGTATAAAGTCCATTACCATATAAAGGTTACAGTCGTCTTGGAAACTTCCCCATAAATTGACAATGAATGGATGTTGAAGTGTGATTAAAATATTGCGTTCGTTATTGGTATGTTCCACCTGTTTCAACTGAACAATCTCAGCCTTTTGTAATACCTTGAGTGCATAGTATCGACTGTTTACTTTTGATTGAATGAGGTGCACTCGTCCAAACGATCCTGTGCCTAGTGTGCGCTGAACATAGAAGTCTTTTAGCGACAGCTGCACTTTTGGCCGAGTCACACCACATTCGCCGGATTCAATTTTTTCGGTAACTACCGCATCGATTTGCGATTCATTTTGTGATATACTGAGATTATTGAGTCCACTGCTCAATCCGCTACCAGTAGCCAAAAAGGAACCACTCGGTGTTTTTGGTGGTGTAGATGGTAGATGTTCAGGGTAAAAGGGAGCTGTATAGTATTACTAATCTATCCTTATTTTTTACATTTAATAAAAGGTGGTGAAACTTACTGTAGTTTGTGACGCAAGCATCTTTTTGATGCTGATCACTTGGTATGCTTTTAGACATACTTTCCTTTGATTGATCATGAGGAATGTCGTATATTCTTTCCGTATTAGAATTTATCGGTCTAGGCTCAGTCTCAGTAGGGCCAACTAATATGAATCCGTTTATTAATTATTCGTGCTTATATTATCTGCTTGGATGTATTTACTTGTAGGTGGTTCGACGTAAGTATCCACTTCATCATCCTTATATCCGGTAATAGGGTTGTTGGCTACATGTGCTGTTAAATTACCGGGTAAAGAGAATATATGATGACGTTCATGGTCCTTACTTTCACGATGAAGCGAGAGTTTCGTTTTTCCTTTGTCGATGATTTTACTAATCATTATCTCTTATGTTGAAATACAAGACGACTCGTTTTTTATTTCCTTCTTTCAAGCAACTAAGCGAATAAATAAGAATAAGATAGAGTAAAAAAAAAAAAAAAAAAAAAAAAAAAAAAAAAAAAAAATTTTTTTTTTTTT
>VCJJ01002213.1:60047-86990 GCA_024139415.1 Backusella tarrabulga | reverse complement strand
TTTTAAACTTCCAAATACGTACACATGATAAGAGAGCCATGATTTGATGGGCCTTATTCATAAGCAATTGACTGATACAAACACAAGAACAAGTATATCAAAACAAATAATGTTGTATATTTTGTGGATAAGAAATAAGAAAATATGATTAGGGGTATTATTTGAACAATAAATCAAAACAAATATTCATTTTAAGAGAGGGGATATACAATTATATTAGAAGCACATAAACTTCTTTTTTCTTAATAACAATTCATCTATTCGGTTCTCCAAGATGCGTTGTGCCTTTTGCGATGTGTTGAGCTTCTCTCGTTCTGCAGCTATCAAAGTATGATGTTCCACTTGCTGATCCGCTAGTTCCTGTTCTGCCATCTGCTTGGCATCAGCTGCTTCTCTGGCTTTGATTTTCAAATCGCACAACTCTTTTCGAATATTCTTAAACACATCGGCATCGTCATCATCATCACCACCCTGTAAGAATCGCCTTATGCCGGGATCAATATTATCGCTCAAGATATTGTCCTCTTGAATAACGGGCTCCGAGATGTTTTCAGTTAACATCTGGTTTATTTCGGCTAGCTGCTGTTCATGGCGTAGGACAGTGGACTTGTATTGCTCCGAAGTCGCTCCAAGCTCCTTAGTAATACGATAGACTTCTTTTTGATACGATTCCGAGCGCTTGGCCTGGTCTAGATGATTGCTTGCGGTCTGCTTTAGTTTGGCTTCCAGGATACGTATGCGTTCTTCCGCTTTGTCGGGGAGAGAATCCTTGGCTCCATTGAGCGATTCAATTGTCCGTGTCATCGACTCAATTTGGAGTTTTTGTATTTCAATTTGAGCATCCTTTGCCTGATTTGTCTCATTTATCAACACAATCTCCTTTTTGAGAGTTTCAAATGATGGTTCAAGTGATATCGGTAGATTTCCGTTGGGGCATTGACCAACTTTTTGTTTATGTTGTTGACTTTTTAATAATCTTGTTGTTACTTCGGAACCGTCTTCCTTGGTATGATGGATGAATTGATTTGATAGACTGTCATCTGTACTCAGCTCGTGATTGATTTTAGGTTCAATGATTGGGCTTTTGTTTCCTTTTACGTCAATCAGTAATCTCAATGCCTCCTCCATTTCTGCCTCATGTGCCTTTATCAAATTGATTTTTTCAGACGCCATATCATCTAACGCATGTTCTAAATATAAGATTCGTTTTGACGACGCCACCTCTTTTGTTACATCCAGTGATGGGTCTAAAAGTTCGCTTTTAACACGCTCAAGTGTTTCAAGTTTTCGTCGTGTCTTTTCAGCCTCGTCCTTTTCGATATCATGCAGTTGATGCAGCCTATTTAATTCATCTTCCAGCTGTTCAATATCACCTGAAAGGATACGCTTCTCCTCCATCATGGACTCGAGTAGTTTTGTCAGCGACTCTTTTTTCTTTGTGGTTTCATCTAGCTCGCGCTTGAGTTCACACGGCTCGGCATTGCTCTTGAGAAGCTGCTCGTGTTTGATCTTTAGCACTGTCAAGGACGCCAATGTATCGCTCAATCGCTTATGCAGCCCCTCCGAGTGACCTTGCGATTCATTGAGTGATTGTTCAAGCTCATCACGTTGCATTACCAATTTGCTCTTTTCTTGCTCGAGCTGGTCCTTCTGGGTTTTTAGTTTGAGAATGTAACCTTCCTTGTCGTCTAGACACCTGTTTAATCTGTTTATATCTTGCTCGAGCGCCTGCTTCAATGCATCTTCTGTGTTGAATTGAGACAGTTCAGTTTCAAGTCTCTGGATACATTCCGAATCAAGCATGGCCTTTTGTTTATACTCGTCTTGTTCAATTTTTAATTGAGCAAGTGCACTCTCCAATGATGTCAACTCGTTGATTTGTACGTTATCTTGAATTTTTTTTTCCAGTTCGGTAATATGGTCATGTAACCCCTGTTTTTCCTTTGCGCAGAATTGTTCATTGTGCATGCCTAAATGTACCAGTTTTGAAGAAGTGGAGCTGGTGATGGAAGAAGAGTTGAGTGTATTATCGTCATCCATCGATAACAACTGGTCATCCACCTGTTCCAGCGCCTCTTGGTAGCGCTGAAGTACCTCGTCTAGCTCCTTGACGGTTTCCTCGTGATCTTGTTTTAGCGCACTTAGTTCTAGTTGTAACTTGTTGGCCCTTTCGGTTTCTTCCTGGACGCGTTTTTTCTCGGCTTGGAGTAGACGCGTGGATGAAGAAGTAGGGATAGGAGACACAGGAGGCTCATTTGATGCTGCACCGCCTTTTCTCTGCTGGCTGCGATGACTCTTTGTAGAGCTTGTGGCACTGGGCGCCTTTTTTTCCTTACTGACAGAGGGGGTGGGTGTATTGGATTTCTTTTGCAGCTGCTCCATCTTTATTTTGAAGGAGTCTCTCTCCTTTTCAGCCAAAAGTAGTTTACTGTTCACGTGATCCAGTTCTTGCAGAATAAGCACATCATCATTGTTGTTGTTGTTGTTGTTGTTGTTGTTGTTTGAAAGTAGCTCAGTACTACGGCTTATATTATTATTATTATCTGTTGTGGATAAAGACGATGATGATGATGCCAACTTTGTTTCAAGTTCTTCTACCAAGGCTCTTAAACGGACACGTTCCAGATCACCAGCAGACAAGCGCTCTTCCAGGCTGTTTATATACTGCTCCGTATTTTCATCAGTTTCCTTCAGCTTTAATATGCGCGACTTGAGTTCATTGAGCATCTCCTGGTCCCGAGTTGCTTCATTTGCAGAGTTAATAAGCTTTGATTCCAATTCCTGAATGTAGGTTTCATTAGTGTGCTCACGCTCCATGATTTTAGACAATCTCGTTCGAAGGTCCGTGATGGTCAACTCCTGCTGCTGAGTGACTGCTTCCATCTCTGTTAACTTGTTTGACTGTTCCTCAAGAGTTGTGTTTGTATGGTTCAGAGCGGCACGAGTCATGGCCAATTGAGATTCAAGTTTGGATATACTCTTTTCGTATTCTTCAATGACAGGTTCAACCAAGTGCTCAAAGTCTACCTCGGTAGTTGATTTGGATTCAAGCAGGGCGTGAAGACGCTGTAGTTCCTTTTCAACAATACGGTTTCTTTGACGGGTCACCGTTGCCTCTCCATCCAGCTCCTCTACCTGTCTCTTTAGGTCTGCAATGATCATACGTTGGTCATGAAATTGTTCAAAGTCTTGATCAAACTCATCGTCATCTTCAATAGGAGGACTGGATGAGGTACTTCGTCTGCGATCTTCTTTTACTGAAGATTTCAGATACTTGACCTCTGATTTTAACTTTGATATAAGGCCGCGTAAAAACTCTGCATTTTCTGAGGACATCCACTCCTCCATTTCATTCTTTTCAGACTTGTTGCGAATATTTCGGGCACGACTTGCATACTGTATCGTATTTAAGGTTTCAGAAAGGTTATGCTCGGCAGGACTGGCGCATGCAATCATGAGTGTGGTGGAGTTCCCGCCCAATGAGTCCTGAAGCAGTCTTGTTAATTTGGAATCTCGATAGGGGACATGCATTTTCTTGTCTCCACCAAGGGCAGAAATGACGTTTCCCAAGGCGGACAGGCCAGCGTTAATATTGATCCCCTCCTTTCGTCGATCACCTTGGGCAGCCGTTCGTTTCAACTATTGGTATAAATATAGTTTGATGAGTTTAGTAAATTTTAAAAGTTCTTTATTCTTCTTCTCTCCTTACCCTTTCACTACCAGCCAAGTCAACAAAATGAAATTTTGAAGTAGTAATAAGATATTCCTCATCACGTCTATTTGAAGAGGAATTTGACTTGACACTCATTGAACTTGCAGGTCTTCTTAGTGTCTTGTTGTCAGATGCCTTCTCTTGTCTTAGTGACACTGTGAAGATGGCATGAGATCTTGATGATTTTTCATTCATGTCTGTGGACCCTGTTGCTCTGTTTCGAGTGCCCTGTTCCAAATAACTTGTCGATGTTAATTACTATTTAAAAATGTATTCACTTAATCGTCTTGTATACTTACTGTAAGACGTCATCTGTATTATACACCGACACCTCTTTTACACCAGTCCAATAAATAGTGCCCTTTGTATCCTCGCGAATGGTAACAGGAGGTCGTTCCTCAACAGGTGCCAAATTAAGTAAGTCATTCAGCTCCTCATTGTATATTTCAATAAATGATACTTTCACAGTGTATTTAGACGAACGTTGCGCGGGTGATGACGAGGATGAGGATATATGACTATGCCTTGTGTTTGATGTGGACAAGCGAGAGGAGACGGGCCGTAATTTACTTTTATGCGTCGCCGAAGTAAAAGATGAAACCGAAGAAGTGGGTGAAAGTGGACGGCTGTTCTCGACGACCTGATCCGACTGCTGCAATAGATCAAATAAAAGAGCCATGGATCTAGGCACAATGCCTTGTTGGCTTTGATTGGATGTTGACCCTGCTGTTCCCATGGTATAAGTTTTTCCTGAAGATGTTTGACCCTATTCTTACCGCACGTATTTAAAACTTTTTAGTACATGATAATAATGAATGAAACGTATTCGTATTTACATAAGCCAGAATAGTCACATTGTAACCTTCTATAAATTTGCGGACAAGTGGATCTCCTACATTGGTAAACACATCCTGCTGTCTACTTTCTGTATCAAACACATGATCAAAGCGGAATTGTTTATTGTGTGGAATCACTTGTACACTGTTATTTTCTACTATTTTCAAAACGTCGTCATTTGCAAGATTTGCGAATCTGGGTTGTGCTCGATCTCGATCAGTTAATGGGCGAATGCGGAGAGCTTTATATGTGCGTAAGGAGAACGAATAGAAATATATTGGTGAGTTGTGAAGGAAATAAATTTATAGATGATTTATTACTTACCAACTTGCACAGCAGTAGAAATGCTCTCTTTTGTCATTTTTGGGATTGAAAATTTGCTTGTCTTGTACTACTAGTTGTTTCAATGATGAAAGAAATATTAAAAAAAGAATAATAATAAAGAAAGGAAAAGAAAAAGAAAAAGGAAGGGAAAGAAAAAAGGAGGAAAAGGAATAGTTTCAAAAGAGAGAAGGAGAGAGAAAGAAGGTGAGAAAAAGAAAAAGGGCATGAATATATAGATTCAAAAAAAGGGAAGAACAATCGGCTAAAACATCAATTTGACCAAGTTGCTTGCTGGAATAGCAATTCTATTTTCCAAGGTTGTACCTTCACCATGAGGTGGTTAAATGAGGGCCAACTTGCTGCTACTGCTGCTAATAATAAGCACATGTAACTATTCATTTATCGCTTTATTCACTTTTATAATAGTAATATGTGATGAATATATTGGATTCGATGAAATGCTGCTTTGTGGCTGCTATGCATGTAAGCATGTCTATTCAGGTTCCAATCCCTATTAAAAAAATGCACCTCACTTTTTTAGTTTACAATGATAATGTATATTTCCCATTTCATACATATTTTCCAGTTCAAAATAAAAATACAATAAAATAACAAGCTGAGCCTCACAATATGAAAATCATAGTATCAACTATTAATAGATGCCATTTTATAAAGAAATAAGAAAGAGAGAAAGAAGAGTGATATGTTGCTTGTTTCATTTTTTAAATCAAGTGCTGCATTTTTTAGATCCAAAAGCACAAAAAAAACAATTACTTTATTTGGAAGAATTCACTACAAAGATGTATGACAAACAAGGATCTCAAGATCATCCATCTACTTTTATTTTCAGTTATTATATATACAAAATTACCACTAAATAGTTCATATCAATAGCAGTAACTACGTATAATAGAAACTAAAAATGTAGCCTTTATTGCCATGTAGTATGTGCTTAATAAAATGCATGTCTCTTTGAATGATGCTAATAATAATAATGATGCACGCATTATCTCTTGAGTTGATCAATTTATTTTACTCTCCATGGAAATCAGAAAATAAACTTTTCTCCTTCATTTCTCTCTCAATTGACAACATTATTGCAAAAGGGATTCATCAACCAATCACATGCCAAGAGATATATAAAGCTTGACAACCGCCTATTCTGCTTTCAAATGACTTGGCTTACGCTTTTAAAAAAGTAACGATGACTTGGCAAAACACACACTTTTATAAAGTATCATTTCACTTTATAATCGGGTACAAAAACAAGTTTAGATATCAGGTTTAGCTATTTTTTATATTATAAAGGATTATAAAAAAAATATCACTATTAAATTAAAATAAACGCCATGTCATGCTCACCAACCACATGCGGTGTTTAAATCGTTCGATCGTTCGAGCTTTTCTTGGCTCAGTTGATATTATTTCTTGCCCTTTTTAGGACGTTTTGTTTGCTCTCTCTCTCTCTTCTCATTCCTAGCAATCTTGCTTTTATTATTAAAATACACAAACGAATGAACACTGAAAAGATACCAAGGTCACTGTGCGAGTTAAATGAGCTCGCAGTTATGCATGTTGATGAGTGTATACCTATTGAAATCTACATGTACTCAGCCGATCTATTGATTCGACAAGCAAGAATATATAACAAGGAAGCAAACGAAGAACAGGCCTACGTCTTTTACTTGAAATACATAAAGTAAATATAATTTAAATTTATAGTGATAAAATGCTAAAATAATGATATATGTCAGCCTTGTATTGAAAGAGTTGGAGTGGCGATCCGAATTTAGCAAGCATAAAAGTAAATTGATGATGGAGGTAATTATAAATACTACGGAATATCAGGCGCAGCAGATTAAAAAAGAGCGGATATAGGAATGCATCGAAGCATTGGATGAGTTGGAGATGCTAAAGCCATCACTATTGGCGGTTCATGAAAGTTATCTATCCTATCAGCGAGAGGAGCAATCAAGGAATACAAATGCTGAACCAAGTGCACCAGATGAAAAGTACGAAGGTTTGATGATGGACTCTCGTGTGATAATGATAATAAAATATGGATTCTTATTATGCGGTTAGTTTGTTGATAGTAAATAGTGAGTGTGAACCGATGGATATGGATTGGGAACCAACAAACCAGAGGTAATAAACAGAGAGAGAAAGAGAGAGAGAATTCCTGCTGATCGTAAAAGTGGCAAAAATAGCGATCCAGGTTACGCTGCTGTCAAGGAAACACCACCACCATTACCGCCTAAAATAAAGATTACCGAAAAAGAGATACCCCCACCTTTACCTCCAAAAATAGCATTCGATGAGCCAATATCAGTGAATGGAAATAATACTAATAATCACCATTATATCGATGGTAAATTCACATTCACCGCTTACATAATATTCATAATATTCATAATATTCATATTATATTTTATATATTAAACAAAATGCTAAATATAGAATACTTGCGCATTCTTAAGGTTCCAAAAAAGCTGCATCACAAATTTCTTCAAGTGGCACATCTCAACACGCTTGAAAACATCGAGACATGTGGCATTCTGAGTGGAATTCTCGTAAGTCAAGGAGAGCGAGACGAGTGCATATATCTCAACTTTCTATTTATAGGAAAACAATGAATTGGTTGTAACAACGTTAATTATTCCAAATCAATCAGGTACTCCAGATACTTGTACAACGTTGGATGAAGAGTCGATCTTTAAATATCAAGAGAAACTAGGTTTACTGACATTAGGATGGATACATGTATTTTGAATGACAGACAAATTTAAAAATACTCGCATTGACCATTATAATTTTAGACTCATCCTTCCCAGACTTGTTTTTTAAGCTCTGTTGATCTCCATACACATTGCTCATATCAACTCATGTTACCAGAGGCCATTGCTATTGTTTGTGCTCCCAAACATGAACCCAAGTAAGGAAGACTTTATATAATTTTTTTTTGACTTTTTTTTTTCTGCAAAAAAGTGTGTGTTTGTGTGTTTGTGTGTGTGCATTACTAAATGTAAACTCCTATTGAACCAGTTACGGTATCTTTCATCTTGTCCATCCCGAGGGAATAAGGACAGTCTCAACATGTCGAGTAGGTCAGGGCTTTCATGCTCATGCAAATGCAAATCAACTTTATAATGTAAAGGAAATATTTGATGATTGGTAGAATATATGCTAATTGTTTTTCCATTTTGGGTTTTGTTATAAATTAGGACATCACTGAGCAAGGCCATGTTAAACTCATTGAAGATGCTTCTATTGATGTGATTGACCTCCGATAAATTCTGTAGTACTCTTTTCACATAAATAAAATAAAAAGTGAGGTGAATACCTTGTTTTGAACATCCGATTTTTATATAGCAATTTACTTTATAAAGGTCTGATCACAAAATGAATCAACTTTTATAAAGTTGAAATCTGTCTCTTTTTTTTTATCTCTCTTTTTCTTTTTCTTTATATTTTTTTACGCTCCTTTTTCTAATATAAAAGCATGAATAAATCAATAGACGAACGAAAGGTGTGGGAAGAGGAAGACGAACTTGAAGAGCTATCGTTCATCTTCAAGACATACAAAATTCGTTTTTTCGGTCTGACCTTGATCGGTTTGGCCAACATTGCCAGTTCAATCAATTGGCTTGCTGTTGCCCCCGTTCCTGATTATGCTAATTCATTCTTTGATAACTGTGGATTGACAACAATTAACTGGTTCTCCAATGTCTTTATGGTCACATATCTTGTCGCTGGTCCTTTGTCCAGTTGGGTTTATGACCGTTGGAGCATCAAAGCTGGTGTATGTATTTGTATATCATCTAAAATAGAAACGACTTATTTATATCGTTAGATAGATTGTCATTGGTGCTGTTTTGCAAACACTTGGTGCTTGGTTGCGTTATTTTTCTACCTTTATTCATGATCCTACAGGTAAAGTTGCCTTAGCTATGGTTGGCCAGGTAAAATACTTTTTATAATAGCATATACAATGATTACATTCTATTGTTCTTTCTTTTTTTGCTTTAACGAAAATAGACATGGCAAAAAAAAAGCATAAAACATACTAACTTGATTTATTTCCTAATCTAGGTGGTCTGTGCTATAGGACAACCTTTCATTCTTAACGTGTGCTCACCTGTAAGTTTTAAGTCCGCGATTGTGAGAAATATATCAATGCTAACCCCGCTGTGTAGTACGCTGCATTGTGGTTTAGTTCCGATGGCCGTGGTACTGCGTCTATGGTTGGAGGCATTTGGTAAGTCAAATCCATGCTTTATTTCCTTTTTTATATCAATCTTATTTACGCTTTTTCTCTAATGTAGTAATTCAGTTGGTATGATGATTGCAGACTTGATTGTACCTGCCATCGCTACAAGCTCTGATGAAATGCCCTTGACCGTAAGTGATTTTATTTCTGAAATAAACTAAAATGATATACTAAAAAAAAAACAAAAAAAACATTAGTTCCTTATTATCGCCTGTATCACAACTGGTATCGCTTTACCTAGTTTCTTCATCCCAAAGAAGCCAAAGACCCCACCATCCTACAGTGCATCTGCCAAAAACAAGTATGCCATGAGCTTCGGCCAATCCATCCTCAAACTTGCCACCAACTACAACTTTATCTTTATTGTCATTACGTTCGGTGTGCTTTGTGGTCTCGCCTCCGCTTTCACCTCCATCTTGACACAGGTTGTCGGCCCTTATGGTATCTCCATCGATGATGCTGGTTATCTCGGTGCTGCCTTTATTGTTGCTGGTTTGGTAGGTGCTATTGCTACTGGTATCTTTATTGATAAGACAGGTCGTCACAAGTTGATCTTGAAGATCTTTGTTCCCATTGTTGGTGTCTTTTTCCTTGTACTTGTCTTTGTTGGTACGTAATTTGGAACTATCTTATCATACCAAGAAAACTCATCATTTTTTATTCATCTATCAATTTAGTCAAGGAAAATAACTATAATATCATCATGGCCATTTGTGTTCTTCTTGGTTTCTTTACCTTCTCACTTTTGCCTGTCGCTCTTGAACTTAGTGTTGAGAGTAAGTTTGTTATACAATGCATGAATAGAAAGAATATATACTAATAATTACCTTTTAATAGGTTCATACCCTGTAAGTGAATCCATCTCTAGTTCCATGTTGTGGATGAGCTCCCAAGTTTTGGGTCTCATCTTTCTTATCGTCATGGATGCCCTTCGTGACGATACTGGTGTTCCCGCTGGTAACATGAGAAAGTCCCTCATTTTCTGTGCATGCTTTGCTTTATCCATCTCTGTTTTGACCACTACTTACAACAGTCCTAACAGACGTTTGGACTTTGAGGAGCGCAATAAGGGTCCCAACTAAAATACATATATATTCCCAACTTTTCCATATATCAAAAAATATAATATCTCTCACACGCACTTATTTTAATAATAATAATTAATAATAGTAATAAATATTTAATAGTTAATACATATTAATAAATTTTAAACTTTGCAAGTAACGAGATCACACAACTTTAGAAATTTGGTGCGATCCAATTTTTCAAAGAACTGTAAACCTGAAGCGGTTTCAACGCTTGTCAGGTCTACCGAAAAACTGTTGAGATCAGTTTTGCTATCAATGGCCTGGTTGGGTAATATGAATGATGCCAATGCATAATCGTTGGATTTAGGGACGAGTAGGACTTTGAAGTAGTGGGTAGGCACAGGGATGGTACCATTACCAATCAACTCATACGTCATTTGGAATTTACCATTAGTGTTTTGTGGTAGGAAGAGTGGCCCTGTATATACATAGACATCAGTGAAGTTTTGGGTTAGATCACGACAGAATGCTTCAAGATAAGCCCAATCTATAAAAAGTAAAGCAAAAAAAAATAGTTTCTTATTAGATATAATGATAATAGTAAGATTTGTGTTTCTTTTACAATTCCTGTTAAAGCCTTCTCCAGTCTGAGGTGCAATGTTGGTCAAAAGGAAGGTCTGGTCAAGCGCATCCTGAGTACGCTCAGCATCAGCTGCAGGTGTCTGGTGTCCACGATCAAAGCCACTATTTGTATAATCCTTGGTGTTGACTCTAAACATGACAGGCACCGCTTCGTCTGCTTTGAACGTTGACTTGTCACGTGTGACATTTGGCCCTGCCTTCAGCGAGTCTAAAGTCAAATGCTCGCCAGACCAATGAGGGATACGGTTTCTGCGGTCGAAAGAGACGGTGTAAGCGGTACGTTCAAGTAGATCAACAACCGGACCTAAAAAGAATATTTTTTTTTGGTTTCAGTTTCAGTTTTATTTTTATTTTTATTTTGTAATTACCAGGATTTCCAAATTTCAAAATGTCGTCGTCATCAGAGGTTGCTCTTGGAACGAAATGTCGCAATGAGGCATGTTGAAACTGCTGCTGTGCCAAACCATTATTGTTAGTTGTAGGCTGAACAGAGTACATGCACAATAGGCCCAGGATGAAGCCTCCCGATAACCAGCTTAGTTGACTGAGAACTGCCATTTTTAGTAAATAGTTAAAATAAAGAAAAGAAAATAACAACAAATAATTAAAAACTGGTCGTCGTCTTTATATATGTGCCTTGACTTTTTGATATTTTGTTTAGGAAAATTGGAATAAATAATGCAAAATCTAATTATAGTGCCACTCTATCTTTAAACAAAAAAGACCAGATTATCTTTAAATGTCAATTTTTGACAAACGAGTATCACAATTTAGATATTTATTGACCATCGTTTTCGATAAAGAGAGACACTTGACACTTGACCTGCAGAAATGATATTACCATCGAGTGCTACCGGCATTTCGGATTATCTCGTGTAACGAGTTCTTTTTTACCAGGGATTTATCACGTTTGATGTTGGGCCTGCTCTATTGAGAATGCATTCATTAGACTGAGTAATACAATATAAATGACTTTTTATTCATGCCCATTCTTTTTTCATATGTACTTTTATTTCTTTATAATATTTAGTGATATATTACCATTCTTATGCCACTTGTGCTTACAAAAAAGGCAATTGGGATTCTACAGAAATGCAAATCGATATCTTCCGCGACAAAAAGATCACCCATTTCAATTGTCAATTTTATAATCACAAATGCCATTTGGTGTTGCACACAGCAATAATCTCTTTTTCTTATCAAATGATCACCGTTCTACAAGTAATAAATTCACTTAACTAAGTTATATTTTATTATAATACATTATTGCCGTCATGTGGGTCCTTTCTTAAAATTAGTAGTAAATGAATATACCTTTTCTGTTATATTCAAATATATTACTCAAATGTTAGCATAATCCTTACTCTATATCCAATATAAACTAATATTATACTGCAGAGATATTTAAATCAAAAAACTTATGTTGCATGCTATTTATATTTTACTTTTTTCTTCTTCTTTGCTACACACACATGTACGCAATTCCTTTTTTCTTCCTTGTCACACATAGTACAAATAAAAGAAAATTCTCTTTTGATATGTAATAGATTACCCAGCTTATCTGATATAGAAAGCAAGTTGATTATTTCTAAATAAAATAGACGATGTATGATATGGGAGTACTGTAATTATATGATACAATATGTACAGCATGTACATATATGCTTATAAATATACCCTCATTATAAAGAAAAAAAGATCACAGAGTTCTATTTTGCTGATCATTTTATTATGCGTTATTTTAAATGGTGCAACAGTTTAATATAATCAATGGTTAGAAGCTTTCTCACTTTTCTTAAAGTATAAAAATAGTCTTAAAAAGTGAAATGATTTCTTTTTTTTTATTAAAAAGCGTATGATCGTTTGAAATGCATTAAAAAACAAACATCAACTACGTGATTTTAGAGGTATCGATATTAAAAAGACTAAACAAAAAACAAAGGTTTCTTCATAAAAGGATGATCCCCTTTTATTTAAGTTCACAAGTAACAACATCACATAGTTTTAAAAACTTTGATCTATCCACGCTGCTAAAGAAAGTGAGGCCTGAAGCAACTTCGATGTTTTGCAAATCGGTTGAAAACTGAGTCATATCAGTCTTGCTATCAATATTTTGATTTGGCAGCAAAAAGGCGCCTACGGCAAAATTATTATCCTTTGGAACGGCAACAATCTTGTAATAATGGGTGGGGACCGTGATAGGAGGATTACCAATGACTTCATATCGAACCTCATACGTTCCTGTGTCACTGTTTTTGGTGGGTAGAACTACTGCCCCTGTATAGACGTAGACTTGTGGATAGACCGTGGTAAGATTACGGCAAAAACCTTCCAAATACGCCCAGTCTAACAAATTAAATGAGTATATATGCAAAAAGGAAAAAAAAACACTTACAATGACGATTAAATCCTATACCAACCTGTGGACCCATGTTGCTACCAAATTTAATACAAGAGTTAATAGAATTGTTAATTGTGTTAATAAATCATTTGTAATATAAACCTCATGAAAAAAGTCTCATCTAGAGAGGCCTGTGTCGCATCACCATCATCAGCAGGAGCAAAGTGTCCTCGATCATATCCAGTTCTCACATAATCCTTGGTGCGTGCTCTAAACGTGACAGGGATGGCGCGATCATCTTTAAAGTGGGATTTGCTACGGGATACGCCATCTCCTTTTGTAATGCTTTGAGCAGTCAACACCTCCCCCACCCAATTGGGGATACGATTGCGACGATCGTAACTTACTGTATATGCGGTACGCTCAAAAAAATCATTGGTAGGACCTTTTTTTTTTTTTTATTATGAGGTAAGATGAAATAAGAAAGAAAAAGTACTTTTAATTACCTGGATCTCCAAATCTCATGATACCATTTGTTGGTGCGTCTCTTTTCTTTACAAGGGAAGGATAATATTGTTCATGATGGTAAGAAGAAGGCTGGATCGAGTATAGACATAACATGCCTAATAAAAAGCCGCCCATTAACCAAGAGGCTCGGTTTAGGATGGTTGTCTGTGACACTGTCATTATTTATGGTTGTCAAAATAAAGAAAGAAAAAGAAAAAGAAAAAGAAAAAGAAAAAGAAAAAGAAAAAGAAAAAGAAAAAGGAGGTGTTGTTCTTTCTTTTATTTTTATTTATAAAGGTATACACTTCTGCATGCTCAATATGAATGACGCTCACTTCAGCTCACGCATTACATTATTATTTATATACGTTGTCTTGGAACATTCTTCCTTTTTTCTTCTTACTTTTATGCTGAGAACTTCTCAATCGGTTTTAGTACTAGAGTACTGCAAGATATTAGATGATCTTCAGAGGGATATCTTGTTTAGTTAGTACATCTTTGTATTGATCTTATAGTTTAATTCCATTCTGCAGGAGTAACATATGAACAGAAAAGTAATGTCTTTTGTATTGATTAATTTTAAGTATTTGTTTGTTTCTATAAGGTGACATTAGTAAACACTTAATATTTACGTAATTTTATGTGTATCGAGCTCTGCAAGACTAACAATGAAATAATGCCATTTATTTGTGATTTACCAATGATGTTTTATTTATATATGTATACATGAAAAGCAATATGTATGGCTATGTCATCAATATACATAAAGGGCTTCCTAGCTATATTGATCCAAGCAAAAAACGTTGTCATCATTAAACTTGATCTGTTTGAGGCTACCGCAAGTGATCGTGAGCCTTTTCTCGGAACTATCTTCAGGTGGAATTGTGAGTACTTTTTCAAAGCTCTTACGTGCAGAAGGTTTATTTAAAAAGAGAATGAAATATCTATGATCCGTTATCACCTCGATATAAACCTTAGTTGTGATTCTTGAATCACATGTTCCTGTAAATAGTAACGAAAGCGAATTCAGATGACAGGTAGACAAATCAATGGGTAACAGAAAGGGATTGGACGGGGATTGATGATAGGAATCAAGCATGTATTCAGAATCGCCCATGCACAAGCCCTCTGTTTTATCTGATGCTTCATGGACAGAAAATGAGATTTTTTTCAAGTTTGGTGTAGCCTCTTGAATAAACGCTCGACCGCGACCATCAAATGAAAACCCTGCAAAAACAAGCTCTGAAAAATCTGGATAGACTTTTCTGGAGCTGACATGTATTGACGACTCGGCTGATATTACCAAGCTGGAGCGACTCTTGATTTCAAGGTGCATAAGAGATGGAAATGCATACAGGATCGAGTCAATATATACTTTCTTGTACTGTGGATCATTCACCAATTCAATGCATAAAGACACGATGCTGGTGGATGTAAATCCATAGCAGTGTGAGCCTATGTTTCCATCTATCGAAATATGTAATTTCTTTAGAGTAGGAAAAACCTTGAGTTGCGAAAAGTCCTCATATGATTCAATACACGGTGGGTTGTCTTGAACTTCAAAGTGCTGATTATAATAAATAATCTCGAGAAGACGTGGCCGTACTTCTGATTGAACCAGGCCTGTCATCACATTGTCAAAGTTGCTTTTTCTTACGCGTAAAACCTGAATTGTATTTGGTAGCCTTTTTAAAAAGTCTTCTCCCGCGTTAAAATATTTTGTATTGCTAGTGTTTAAAAACCCTGGTCTATTTTCAAAATTTTCTTTAAACAAAAAAAAGGGGGTATTATGTTATTGGAACGTTCACATAATAAAAAAAACTTTAAAAAAAATAAAATAAAAAAAAAGAAGTCTCTATTTACCCAATCGTTGTCGTACGTTAAGTGATAATAAAACTTCCAAAGAAACATTATATCCGAAGCTGAGATCAAGTTTATGTAGATGCGGGTATTTGAGTAAAATGTATTCCAAATATCTGCAATTTCCATCAAGCATTTTAATTGATCCTATTATCTCCAGAGATAGGAGCTGAGCAGGAACAACGGCACCGAGATTCACGGCATTGTCGCGTATAGAGATGGTAATGGTGTCCAAAACTAAACTCTTTAGCTTTGGACAAGCATCGTGTAGTTTCTCGAAAAAGGATATATCCAAGACAAAGGTACGTAAAGTAAGCTTTTCAAGTAGTGGCGCGTTTTTTATTTGCACAAGTAGTTGAAGAGTTGGGTCCTCATCATTTGACTCTGGATTAAATTGAACAGGGGATCCAATTCCGAGATAAACCAAACGTGAGAAAGTGTCCGTCTTTAATAATTCTAATAACGGACTGGATCCATCGCTTCCTCCATCACATCGCGTAATCGTATCCTTCCATTGTGCCCATGAGGCAGCCCTGTGCTCTCCAGAGCAATGACCATGATTTAGTTCGGCCAGGTTTGGAAAAATAATGGGAAGCAGATTGCATAATTCAGGTAATAGAACTGGCCAGTAAGGAATATTTAGTGTTTTCACTTGATTTCCGTTTAACTGACCATTCTTGAATCTAGTGAGGACTTGAGTTACTGCCGCGCTGTTCTTTGGGAGGCTAAATTCGGAATGAAGAATGACGGAACGATTTAATATCGAGCATGTTGTTGCCAAGTTGAACTTGTCAGCAAAGTTTAAATACTCTGAGATGAGCAAAATAACGTCAAATGGTAATTCCAAGAACATTTTTTAGAACAAAAAGTAAAATAAAACTTTTGTTTTTGTGGTTGTTTTTTATATTTGAAACGTCAAAAAAAACGCCATGTGTAACCATTCCGTTAAGGAGAACGAATTGTTCCCTCGAGATATTGATACACTATAACGTAGCTGTTCTTTTTTAGTGATTCTTTTTTTTTTGTATTTGAGAGAAAAAATGCTTTTTTATATAAAAAGTACATATTTCAGACATAAATTGAAAAGCCATATGTACAATAGCTATCCATCTTAATTATGGTTGTCCATTTAAGAACTAATGTTTATTATTGAATTAAAAAAAGATATGCAAATATTCAAAAGTAAGAATAATCAATTAAAAAGAGGAAGCTCAAATCCATAGAGCTCAACAGAAATATCATTGAAGCGTGTGTTGGTCTCCAAGCCATTCAATGATTTCAAGTCTTCTTTATCCAAGGTAAAGGAGAACAAGTTCTGGTTTACCCTCATACGTTTTACATTGACACTCTTGGGGATCACGACAACGTCATTCTGAACAGCCCATTTTAAGACAACTTGCCCGGTAGAAATATCATGCTTCTTTGCAATTTCTTCTACAACAGGATGGTCGAGAAGAGAGGGTAAATGAGTCATGTTTTCTGAAGTGTTAGTGAAAACAGTTGGACCAAAGGAAGCATAGGCAACTATTTGAATATCCTGCTTTCTAACCCAATCTATGAGTCGCTTCTGTTGAAGATAAGGATGATACTCGACTAAAGGGATCATTAGTAAATGTATAAATTTAAAACACTTTGTTTTTATCAAAGACTTACTTTCTAGAGTGGCGGGCTTGTACTTGCAATAAGCCAAAAGATCAAGTGTGCTTTGAACATTAAAGTTGGAAATACCAATGTTACGAACTAACCCAGCATCAACAAGTTTCTCCATTTCAGCCCAGCATTCATGCATGGGTGCGCGTGCCAAAGAGAGCTTATTATTTTTATCAAAGAAGCCAACTTTCAGTTTATTGTCAAAGGGTACAAATTCAGTGGCGATGGGGACTAACGAGGGAAAATCAATAAATAAATCTTATATTTTCATTTTAATAAGCCAATAAACTTACAATGCACGAGATAAAGATCAATGTAATCAAGACCATAGTTTTTCAAAGTCAAGTCAAATGCATATCTAACATTATCCTTTCCATGGTAATGATTCCAAAGCTTTCCGATAACTAAAATAATCTGTTAGAAGAGATCTTTAATGGATGGTATAAAGAGTAAAAACTTACTGAAAAGCTCTTTGCGCTTAACAATGCCTTCATCAATTGCTCTACGAACACCTTCACCGACCTGAGCCTCGTTACCATAAAGTAGAGCACCATCAATAAGTCTGTAACCAGTCTTGATTGCATTATAGACGACCTCAGCGGTATCACTATTGGAGATACGAGCAGTTCCAAAACCAGCGAGAGGCATCCTGTCGCCAGTGCGGTTCAAAGTGATATAAGTTTGAGAAACCATTATTATTGTTTTCAAGTTGATTGATAAATGTGTAGATGAATGAGGTGAATTAAGTAAAACTTATTTGGTATTTATATCCAAAATTTTAAGATTGAAATTAATAATCAAAATCTTGTTAATTAAAAGAGAGAAAGCAAATTTTCTGCCAATGTTTTCTTTTGGTGTTTCACAGCACCGCCTCAAAATAATCATAAACAAATATATCTCTTTTTATCAAAACCATTTTTTCCTGAATGTATTTCACGTTGTAAAGGTCGCTTATTGTATTTTAATAAAAAGTGAAGAAAAGGAAGAATCTCGAAATTAATAATTCTAAGGTGGGGAAACACGGATTTTAACAATGTTGGATCTCAGTCCGTGTTTGTTGGTAAAACTACGTTTCTTATTATGGAGTTGATCTACCAATCAGACCAATCAGTTTAATTTATTGGCGTTTCCTAATTTGAATGTGTATGTGCCTGCGCTTTTCATGCATGATTTTTTCATGCAGATGAATGTTATATTTCTACTTGTTCGTGTTATAGTAGATCAAAATATTATCCTCGCTTGGAGAAAGTAAATACATGTTTATTTATTGAGCACTAATTGGATCCATATAACTTATTAAACAAAAAAGAACCTTCTCCAACCCAAAATAAAATGTTTACAGTGTGGTAAAAATACAATTTAGTATTAGTAACCATATCAAGATGTTTTCGTATTTTTTCCATTTACGATCACCAAATAGTAGCAAATTTCATAACACAACTCTCAAGAACCTCAACTGCCACATGAGCATTTGGTAACATACGCAATTTAAACTTTTTGGATCTTTGGGTGCAACGGAAATGGGGTCCAGTCCAACAAGAAAAAGAGAAATCTCGGATCGCTTTTTACCAGTGCTACTTGTAAAATTTTCATAATGATGATATAGATAATTTCTATCATTTTACAGATACCATTGTTGCTGTTGGGAAGAACGAAAAGCCACTTTGTTGTTTACTAAATATGCGAGAGAAAAAAACACAAAGGGTAAAAAATGGCTACTAGAAGATAGTGGCAAAACCAGTTATATTATAAAAGCATACTCTTGTATACGTTTACAGAAAAGAAGACTTTATCAGAACAATAAAATTTGAGTTGGATGACAACAAATACACGCCTTTTGATTTCTATGAAGATAGTTGAAAGGATGGTAGAAAATGGACGTGTATGTAATACATGCTTTAATGTTAAAGTTACGATTCTGCATAAATAGACTTAACCGAGATTTAGAAGCAAGCGATTTCTTAAAAACAGCACTGTGGGGAACATTTAATTGTAAAACCAAATCCGTGCTTTTATTAAAGTTGACGCCACTGCAGGTCTCGAATGGGGCTTGGTTTTTTTCTTATTTTAAAATGTTTCAGTGAGGGTGACTACGGGTGAAAATAGCAGTCATTTTATTTAATAATTATTATATGATTGTTGGATCCCGATTCTTATGGGCAAATGGATTTGACTAATAATAAAGATGTACAAGAGGGTGATTACGAATAAAGTACACAATGGGACCATCCAGCCAATGGAAATATGCTTAGCAAAGTAATCGCTTAGCGTTGAAGATGAGTCAGATTGCTTGAGTTTGAATAGTATAAACAAGTTTATTCTCAATTTTTTGAAATAAACACTAAAATACAACATTATAATGTTTCTAGGCGGGTTTTTTCTTTTGATAGTAGTTAATTTGTCCTATCTTATCAGTAGATCTATAAGGATAGCCTCAACTTCCATATTTTTCAGCGACTGGGACTTGATTCTAAAATGTACTCCCAAGTACTTAGCGGGCAAAGGTGACACATGCTATTTTCGAAATTCACGTTATTCTCTGTTACTTTAGCTCCTATTCACCACAAACAATTACAGTGAGTATCCTTGTTTGACCATCAAAGATAGTAGGCAGCTGCCGCTCTTGATGCTTACAGTATATTATAGACTTGGATGTGACTAATAGTAAGTTGCTACAGAGAGATTCTACCTTTTGAGGAATAGTAGAATGATAAACAATGATTTCACTCCAAGCACATGAAAATAGGGAGGATAAATATTTTAGCGTATTTTAGCATGAAAAATAAGGAACCGAATTTGAAAAAACTGTTGCATCATCAAATTTCTACAATTAGCGTTTTGGCTTTATAAATAAGTAGAAATGATTGGCTTGTGTGCTATAAAAATAAACAAATAAATAGAAAAAAAAATAGAAAAAAACAGAGAAGGGGTTACAGGTTCCGACTTTCTCCACACTTTTTCACTCTTTAGATTATGAAGTTGTTTAAAACGACACTTGAGTATAACTACGCTTGGAGTTTAGTTTCAGCAGCTAATTGGCAAAAGTATCCCAATGAGAATTGTCCTCACGTTCGACATGTTGATGTTTTGAATCGTACAGTTGATCCAGAAACTGGCATTTTAACAACCGAGAGACTTATCACTGTTGAACAGCATATACCCAGTATCATAAAGAAGGTAAATAACAACATCTCTATTTAAATACGATATACTAACGAGTTATCATCAAACAAGATCTTAGGATGTGAATTGACTCAATATGTAAGAGAGATATCCACCATCGATCCCAACCAAAAGATACTCATCATGGAGTCCATCAACTTGACCATGGCCAATTTGCTTACTTGCGATGAAACCATCATTTATCAAGAACATCCAGAGGACAAAAACAAGTAAGCTAGAATGGAGCAATTAGCGGTAATATCGTATTCATGTATATATAAATGATATAGAACTCAATTCACGCAACAAGCAGCCATATCAGCGGGAAGTTATGTTTCACGATGGGGCAGTTTGCTGGAGGATTTTTCACTTCGACGCTTTAAACAGAATGCAGAAGTAGGAAGAGAAGGATTCAATAAGGTTTTGGAGCGCTTTGTTGCAAGAACAAGAGAACAAACTCAAAATTAAAGTGCGCCTTAATATAGATTTTATTTATTTTACACAATATGCCCCTCCTTCTTTTCTTCTTATTATTTATGTACATTTTTAATCTTAAAAAATGATTTCCTTACAACACAGAAAATAAAGTATTTTAGAGAGAATATTTTTATGCTTCTTGATCATAATGCAAAGTGATTCTCAAGCTTATAAGCCTTTTAATGCAATTAATATTTATAGATAAACATATTGATATTCTCTTTATTATCTGATTAAAGAAAATGTATTCGTATTTTGCAGCAAAATGTTAATGGTTACATCTCCTTTTCCTTGCAATTTTTTTCATATTTTTCATACGCAATCTGGAATTCACATTCATCTAGAACATAGACACGGCGGTGTTGCCCTAAATAGCCATTTCGGAAAAATATAGACCCGGGTTAAGCGGGGGCACTTGAAATGCTGTGATTGACATCATTATAATTGGTAGAATATTTGTCAATCAATGCCTGCTGTGTCCTCCACTGATAACCCTGCATTTCGAGCTTCAACTGTAGAGTGTCATGTTTTCTTTGGAATGAATGAGTCCTTGTGTGTGTGTGTGTGTTTTTTCTTTGCAAGTTGTAGACCATATGCTATTTCGAAGCTTACCTAGACGTATGATCAGCCTCCACAGTCTTGTGGCGGTATCTTGGCGCCCCATTTACAAAGCAGATATATTTATGACAACTGTACTTCTCACTACAAATGAAAACTCCATTGAATGTTAGCAGTCTATTACTTTGGCTCATACTTGATTACACTTATAGTGATTTAAGGTAGAAGATAGCATTCCCATGGATAAACAAGTTTGGTTTGTATGTCATATTAGAATAATAAATTATAATAGAAAGCAATAAAGAAAGAAAAAAAGAAAGAAAGAAAGAAAGAAAGTAAAAAGTAAAAACGTATTGCCTTTTTGTACAAAAAAAAGTGACGCCAAGTCAGAGCAGATATACAAAATCAGACAATGAAAGTGAATGTCCTCTGATAATAATTAGTTGATCGTCTAAAATAACTCCTTTTGCTCAAAGTAGTATAACATATATTTACTAGGAACTCTACCCGCTCTATCAACACCATTTTTTTAATAAAAGATAATGATACTAAAAAAAAGGGAGAGAGAGAGAGAGAGAGAGAGAGAGAACCGTATCCTCTTCATGTTATAACCAAAAGTTAAACTGTTATCTTGCTTTTAAGAAGAATAGCCGTTGATCTACACGATTACATCAAATCAAAAAAATGAAGACAGGATGTGTCATGATAATGCGTTTGATATTTTTAGGAATCTTCTTTTTTGAATGAACCAATAGTTTATATCTACTATGGGTTATATCAATTTGATTGTATCTAAACTTGATGTTTGTCAATCCTGTCAATTGTTTTCTTTTTTTCCCACTGCTTAAAGTGGTGTCATGGACGGATCTCTTTTGTTTTTTAAAACAGAGGCACAGAGGCACAGAGGCACAAAATGACTCGCCGAACTAATATAATAAAAAACTTATGAATTAAAAAAAAAAAGAGCTTGACACAATTACAGAATAAAGATATAAGAGAACAGCAACCGCGGATAGAGCTGATAATAACTACACTTAACACGAAGTTTTTTTTTTGATGGACAAAAACCCTTTTGTGCATTCAGGGGACCAATAGAAATTCAGCGTGGCGTCAAATTAGAATTTACTTCTGACGTTGATGCATGACTCTTTTTTTGTAAAGTATTGATGATTAATTTTATTATGTTTTCAATAAGTGATCAGTGATTGTATTTCTATGAGAATAATGGTAAAGGGGTATCCATCTATATTTTTTCCTTTCCTCCAATGCATCAATAACCGCTCCAGGCTCTGATAGGCTCACCCCAATTTTTTATAATAAGCAAAAGGATCATACCTAGCCAAGACAAACCAGCAAACAAAGTAGCCGTCCATCCAGCTCCAAAATTAGCAGCCATGGGCGTCGAAATCAACGTCAAAATACATGCAAACAAGAATCGTACAAAATTAGCTGCTGCTGTTGCAGCTGCCCCTCTACCAGGCACAGAATCCACAAGGTAAACGGTCACTGATGTTACAGCTTGTACATTTCCAAAACACTGAATACCAAATCCAACAATGGCGCCCCAAAAACTAAGCTTATGCTGTACAACCCATCCAAAAATTAAAAGTCCTAGTGGATTGAAGAGACATCCGGCAACCCACATGTTGAGTGTGAGACGATCCTCTGACTTGGCTGCACCTCCACGTAAACGGCGTGCCCGTAATAAAAGACGGTCAGAGAGTCTACTTCCTACAAATGCGCCACTCATATTGGTTTTTTCCAATCAATTTGCGCATCTGATTTTTTTTTTGCGCATTTTAATTTTTTTATAATACAAAATATACATGTATGCGCAAATATCAGTACGCAACTTTTTTTTGTCCGACACGCAAATAAAAAAATTAAATAAGCAAAAAAAAAATCAGATGCGCAAATCGATTGGAAAAAGCCAATATTACCAATACCCTAAAATAGATATGGTTAAAAAATATCAATCATCATTTTTTTTTTGCACACTTACTGCACCGAGATAACAAAGACCTGTTTGCCAACTTGTCAATCCATAAACACCTTCAAAGGTATTTGGTAGAATAGCCTCAGTTGCAAACATGGCACCAAAAAAGAAACCACCAGCAATAGAAGGGAGTAGTACAAAAAGATGGCGTAGTAATGCAAAGGCGGCAAAAGGATTAAATATTTTCATTTTTTTCTGTTCAACTAGTTCTGGTGCTTTCTCTTGTATCGTTTTTTCCTCCTTTTCATCTTTGGCCTCTGGGTCGATAATAGTGGAAGCTGAAATGGAACTATTTTCATTCAATGTCAATGTTGAATGATTTGCTGTAGGCAGCTGGAGATCAAAATTTGCATCATCACGGTAAGTTTCAGGAGTAAAAAAGAAAGTGATTAAAAAGATGAATATCCCAAAAGCACAACAAAACCAAAAAGTTGCTCGCCATTCGAGTTTACTCATGATTAAAAAACCACCAACAATAGGACCTGAAATAAATAAATAAAAAAAATCATTTAGTTAGAGGGGAATGGAAATATGTCAAAGCTTACACCAACCTAATAATGGACCAAAAATAACACCAAACATGTATTTTCCATATGCGGCACCTCGCTGCTCAATAGGGTACAAGTCAGAAATATAGCCAGCACCCACACTCTGACCTGAACTCACACTAATGGATTGAATACAACGAACAGCAACAAGGACCCAGATGTTCTGTACAAAAGTAGCACCAATCGACGTCGCCACAAATATGATCATAGCAACAAGGAACAAAAAGCGTCGAATATGAAAATGCTCGGATATAGATGCCCATGCGATAGGTGAAATGCCCATAAATAAAACGAAAAATGCTGCTGTCAATGTGGTGGAGATGGGCGGTGCATTCAAATCACTTGTGACAAACGGAAGACCTAAAAAAGGCATGTATAAATTTCATTTTTGTACAAAAGAGGTTGGAGGAACAAACCTGGAAAGTAAATGGTGCTTGGGAAACCAGCGGTGCATGCAACTAACGCTACACACGCAATAACGCCTGATTTCATTCTAGGACTAAAATCGCGGGGATCTTGATCGACAGGTGGTCGTATCATAAGTCGTCTTTTAAAATAGGTTGAATTGTTGCTTTCTAGCGAACCATCTTTTTGCATCTTCAAAATAGAATTAACGACATATAAAAAAGAGGTGCTGATAAAAAGTGTTTTATTTATACTTGCTTCTGTTTCTGACAAATAAAAATTAAATGGCAAATCTTCGAAACAAGAAACAGTTTTTATTTTAAAAAAAAAGTAACGAGCTTTTTCTATAACCTTCATATAAGACAATAAGTGCGAATAAGTTATAAGATCACCTTCAATTGTCTCTGGTTCATGGATCCAATTTTGAAATCCAAAAATGTCATATTTTTTTTCATATCAAAAGTTGGTATATTGGCTGTAGAATATAATGTCACACATTTAAACATCATTGCAGGACAGAAGCAACAAACTAAAGGAAAAGGGAAGAAGCAGACTTGATAGGAAATGTTTATTTAATAATGATAATAAAAAATTTAAATATACATTGCTCTCATTGTTTGATTAAGAGGACCTTGGCTATCGTCAGTATCATCATTATCCAAATCATCTAATCTTTTTTTGGTTCCCTATTTTTTAAAGAGAATATATATATGCATATAGTCAGAGAGTTGATAGATTAAATAAATAAATAAATAAAATAAATGAATACCAGGACCAGCTGCTCACTGTCGACCATCTCCTCATCCTCTATCTCTTCTTCTTTCACAAGCCTCCACCATGATTGGTTTCTTTGTTGGAGCTACTGGTGCAACTCGCAGACCACTTCTTGATCACTCTTCAAGTATTCTTGCAGAGCAGGCTCTTGATTTTCACCTTTATTGATAAAATTTTGGTCGAAGGCCCGAAGGACCCTTTGTTTGTTATCTTAAATTATTGTAAGACTATTCATCAATTCTCTTGAATACTGATATTTAAGTTGAACCAAAACGTCATTTGCACACATCCTTGTATTTTTTAAGTATAAACACCGATACATAGTGTATATTATTTACCAATGATAGCAATAAGTCATATATTCTCCATTTTCCTTCTGTGTTTTAGAGTAAACGTATAGTTCTCCTTCCTGTCACACATATGTAAATATTTTAGAAAATTGATATGAAATGCTGTTCCTAACTCAACCTAATCAACTCATGGTTCCTTTATCTCTCTACATTAACACCACTCATATTAAAGTTGACAGTACTAGTAATATATATATATATATACCACTTACAATCATTTCCTAACATAAACCAGCTCGAAATGTTAAAGTAGAGCTGCATTGACCTATCTATTATAATTAGTTTAATAATACATTCAGCCATTTTTTTTCTGTAAAGATATATGTAACTTTTTGAATATTATAAGAGAGAAGAAAGGTGCATAATAGAGGTACTGATCAATTAATTTGGGGGAAGGGAGGCAGTTAAATGAAAAAGTGGCCACTTATTATATTTTGTTTGTCATTTCCAGAAATCTCAACAGTAAGTGACTTCTTTAAGCAGAATGAATCCTTTACAGAAAGTTCCTTTCAAATTGATGAAAGCCCATACCGCTATGACAAGTACACTGCAAGTCATATGCGATCATGCTATATAAACGTAAAAGACAGAGTGGCTGCGTTTAAGCCAATCTTTCTAGAATTTAGCCAAGAAAGGTTATTATATTTTGTACCTGTCTACGTTATTTGAAGCTTTATTCTGAAAGCAAAGCCCTGAATTAGAGACTTGTAAAGCATAGAGATATATTCGTAGCTTATTCCTCTTTATTGATTCCAGAAATCTCAGCTATAATCTGTTCTCGTAATCAAAAAGGAGGCCTTATACAAAGTATCCTTTGAAGCTGATGCAAGTTTATAGTCCTAATATAGGTAATGCACCAATCCGATGTTAACTGGTATATATATTTTTAATAAACAATAGGTTGAGGATACTATGTTTTATCTAGGGAGACTAAAACTAATTTAAAGAAAAATAAAAATCAGGAGAACTAAGAACCAAAAGGAAGAAGTTCAAAACACATACATGTATTTGGATACTTGATCATTATAAATGTACAATTATGATATGGATTCCATTTAATGAGTATTGTATCAGTTACAGAGTTCTTATAGAAACAAGAGGACAAGTTGGATAGAATCATTGTAATAGTAATAGACGAATTGAGAGAACTGAGATAATATAGTACTTGAGTATGACCTGGATAATCAGAATAAGATGGATATGAAGTGAAAAAGGAGGGGCTTCATTTTACCGACAGATGGAAGCATGTTACCAAATATGGTAACTTTTAGTTGTATAACCCGTATTGTAAAAAACATGGGCCAAAACATGTGGGGGACTCTGTGTTTTTTTTTCTCAAAAAGCAAAAGCGGGAAAGAATGCTTGAAATGAAACTTGCAATTGTACACTATTAATAAAATAATTTTTTTCCAACCAACCAACAACCAAAACAAAAAAATTCTTTTCCTTTTCCTTTTTATTTTTTTCTTCCTTTCTTTCTCTTCCTTTAACAATGACTGAAGGTT
>VCJJ01002213.1:38811-52359 GCA_024139415.1 Backusella tarrabulga | reverse complement strand
TTTTTTTTACCTATTGCACTTGTAAGTAGAATGATAAAGATGGAGCCAATTCGTAATGGCATATCGTAATCAGTGATTTCTTCTGCACTGCATTCATCAACTTCTGTTACTATAGTAAAAGACGTTAATTTCATTTTTATATATTATATATTCATTATGCTTTACCTTCTTGAGCTGCTACTGCAGATAGTATAAATGGAATAAGGGCGAAATATTGTTTCATGTTAAAACGACAAAGAGAAATGTTGTCAATAATGATTTAAGAGTATTATTAAATAATATAATGATAGTAGAAAAAAAAGGGAAAAAGTGAAAACTGGGGTTATTTTTATAAATGATGAACTGGTTTCTTATTTTTAATACCAAAAAGGAAAAAGTGACAAGAAGAAAAGAACAATAGTAGTGTGATTATAAAATTGATAACCAAAAATTTTTGGCAAAGATAAAAATTTCTGCTTTTTATCCAATAAAGAAAGATGGTGATGAATCTATCATCGTGGGATGAAATTTTTTGGTAAATCATGATTTATTTATTTTTTTTACTTTGAAAGCGAACTTCTATACGTGTGTGTATTGAGCTCTTTTTTGGTATTATCTTTCATTGTTCATTTATAAAGTAGTACCTTTTCTAAATAATTTACCATTTTTAAATAAAATTTTTATTTCTAAATATAAAGTAGTAAATAAAATAAAAAAAAAGTGAATTGAATCAAGTCAGAAACCGATTTGGCGGATGGTTCGCCGTTTCAATTAATAATTTCCACAAATTATCTGCTGAGCATATCATTTTTATTTTATTTTTTTCAATCAACTAAAACTGAGCAAGTCAATGAAATTCAATGCAATTCGAAAAATACACACACAGAAAAAAAAAAGAAATTGGCATTTTTAACATTAGATCCAATTCATATTTTTTTTACATATATTCAATCAATCGTGTTATTCATCCATGATGCGCTTTCATTTTCAAATGCAAGAAAGGTGCCAAAAAAAAGCTGTTACTAAAAAAGGAAATACAAATTCAAAATGCATTGAGAAGAAAAGACAGTCACTTTCTCGAAAGCCACCCTATTTTTTTTCCCTCGAATAGAGAGGGAGAGAAAACCAAGTTTATCCCTCTATTCTATGCTGTTTGCGTCTACTTGCAGGAGAACAACAGTAGCAGCGTACAGATTTCTATTTATAAGACGACAACAACAGCAGCAGCAGCAGCGTGGTATGAAGGCATATATTCAATTTGTTGGACAAACGTCACCCGAAGGACCCTCCACTCTCGTTGTTCACTATGACACCCAGCGCTACATGTTCAATTGCAGAGAAGGAACACAGCGATTATGTGTCCAAGAAAGAGTGAGACTTGGAAAACTAAGCAATATATTCTTGACACGATTGTCGTGGGATTGTGTTGGAGGTTTACCAGGTATATTATTAAGTCCCCCCCCCCTCTCGAAAGAAGTCTTGTAAACTCACACACCACTTTTTTTTTATTATGTAAGGTATGTTACTGACCTTGTCTGACGCTGGTATTCGTGATATTTCACTTCATGGAGGAAAAAATCTCTCCCATTTTATGGCAGCAACCCGACAATTTGTATACAGGTTAGAAGAAATAAACATTTTTGAGGGGTCGATAATGACTCATCTTGAATCACATAAACCCCACATTTAGAACAAATACAACACTCCAGTTAAACGAATACGAATCATCATCAACAAGCGTTTATAAAGACAAAAACTTATCTGTAACACCTGTTATCGTATTACCAAACAATTACACACAAGAGACATCTCCAGAAGCAGGCGCCAAACGTAAATTCGATGATGACGAAAACGATTCACAAACATATAGCCGAAAAGTCGTATCACAAATGTTTACAGATACAAATACTGATAAAAAGAAGAAGGCACCCGCAAAAAAGAAATCTGCAGAAACAGCATCCCCACCCGATCAGACGATGGATGCCGAGTGCACACCTCGTCACCCTTTAGGAAGCGAAAAGAAACCAAACAATCAACGCGATTTCTTATCCAAGCCTTTACCCATCACGTCACCTTTCCCTGGTGTCATCAGTTACATCTGTGAAGGTACGTCGGTGCCCCGTAAATTCAATAAGGCGGCGGCAGTGGCACTGGGCATCAAGCCGGGCCCTGTTTATGGACAGTTGCAGAGAGGCATTCCAGTAACATTGGACGATGGACGGGTCATTACACAGGACATGGTCTGTGAACCCGAGATACCGGGGCATGTATTTATGGTGGTGGACTGTCCTGATGTCTCGTATATTGATGGGCTTGTGGAGGCGAGAACATTTGAACGCTTCCAGAACGATCATCCCAAGGCGATGATTCATATGGTAGGAGATGATGTGTTGGAGGATGAGCGGTATAAGTCATGGTTGACAAAATTCGGGCCAACTACAGATGTAGGTGATAGCTTGTTTAGGAAGAGGAGAAGGAGAAGGGGAAATTCATATGTTTATTCTTGGGTAGCATATATTTGGTACAAACCAGGTCTGTGCACAAACTGTGCAATACACATCACATGCATTAGGACAAGTTAAATTATCTAAATTGGATGAGAACATTTTCCCAATTCCAAAATACAATAATACCCCTGAAAGAGCCATTGAAGCTGGTAAGAATGAATATATATATATATGTGTGTGTGTGTGTGTATGTGTTTCTCTTAATTTATTGTATTATATAGTGAATGGTCTTCCTGAAAAAAGCTATTCACTTTCAAATATGGCATTGTATCACCTTGAGCCAAGAAACGGTTACGAGCCCAAGAAACGATACCTTTTCAACCACTTGGATAACGATGCACCCGCCATTCGTGATATTAATGAAAATACCGAGTATTTAAAGGCGGTAGCATTGGCAAAGGAGGCAGCGGCTAGTGTCGATATCAGCGCATCCTTTCCTGGTCATGATGTTGAGGTGATTACATTGGGTACGGGTAGTTCCATCCCAGCAAAATATAGAAATGGTAAGATTTTCTTGGGTCTTTTTTATTTATTTATTTATTTTATTTACTTTATATTTTTAGTTAGTGCTACCTTGGTAAAGATTCCTGGCTATGGATCCATCATGTTGGATGCAGGTGAAGGCACATTTGGACAAATGATGCGTCGATTTGGAAAGGAACAATTAGATGAAGAGTTGAATGCACTCAAGTGTATTTTTGTTTCCCATTTACATGCGGATCATCATTTGGGTGTAGTACAGTTGATAAGAAAATGGTATCAGGTAAAAAGGGATATAGATCATTTTTTGGGAAATGTTTTTATTTATTTTGGTTTTATTTAGTTGACAAATAGAAAGGATGATTTCATCACCGTTGTTGCGCCTTTTGTTTATAAGCATTGGTTGAATGAATATGGACAGGTCGAACACTTGGGAGGTAATGATGCTGTAAAGTTTATCCGAAATGAAAATATCATGCCTCATAGAGAAACAAGGGATTATGACTTGATAAAGTAAGCAAATTTCTTACTTACTATTTTACACAAAAAGCTTAACCCATTTTCTATCAGCTTGGGAGTATTAAAGGAAACATTGGGTCTCTCTGAATTACAAACAGTGGATGTTATTCATTGCAGATGGGCATATGGTTTGACCATAAAGCATGCATCAGGATGGAAATTAGTGTAAGATTACATATTATCATTTTTTTTTTATATAACATCATAATGATGATCAATTTTCTTTATATAGTTACTCCGGGGATACCAGACCTTGTGAAAAGTTGGTTGAAGCAGGAAAAGATGCTACTCTGCTTATTCATGAAGCAACACTTGAAGATGCCAAGATGGCCGAAGCAATTGCCAAACGTCACACAACTACAGGTGAAGCTATTGACGTAGGAAAAAGGTAATAATGAAGGATTTGCTTTTAAACAACATACTAATAAAACGCAATGTAGAATGAACGCTAGATTCACCTTGTTAAACCATTTTAGTCAACGCTATCCTAAATTACCAAATTTATCTGAGGAGCAAAACAACGTGTGCTTCAGCTTTGATATGATGACTATTCCTATCAAGCAGATACCTGTTTTACCCCAGTTTAACCCTGCTCTTCAATTAGCATTTAAAGAGGAAGAGGAATTAGCAGAGTCAACTGATGAATAAAGTCATTTGTTTTTAGATGTTGTATTTATTACACAAGCACAGTGTGACCTACTCTGTTTGGTAATCATAATGTTTTGTATGATCTTTTGTTCTTTTGCTATTTTTGTATTTTTGGCATTTTGCACAGATATTAAAACATGAGCCACTTTACTAGCATACTCTGGGTCAATACACCCATTAATACACTTTTCTCTTCTCATTAACCTTTTCTCAATCATTTGGAAAACACTATATACCCACAGGATTTGGTACAAGTTACAAACCAATTACTAAAGACAAGTAAGCAAGATGTTTTCCGAAATTTGGTTCTTGTTACAAGAACTCTTTGGATAGAATGATGGCATTAATAAACGTCATTCCTTATTGTTGGAAAATTCCCTTCGGGCCAAAGTTACAAAGGGCCTGATTAGAACATTGTGTGGACTGATGAAGAGGTACTGTTACTAGTGTTGTCAAAAATGCCAAAGCCTACTTTAACATTTTTTTATGAGTTTTTCATGATTTTGCAAGTGATATTTTGCATGACTTTTAGTTTCATGTAATTTTTCATAACGCATCACGCAAATCTATACATTGCTTGAAATCACTGAAAAACAATTTCAGAGCACTATGGTGATTTGTTTGATGCTATTAGAATGGCCATCACCATGCTGAAAGCTTATTCCTGGCGAAACTCGCGTTTAGACAATAAACTTTGAGCTCAACTGCCGAGGTCACTATTATAATGCAGATGATATTCTTCTTGACAAGGAGTTTAATCTGGAACTTGTACTCTTGAAGATAACAAGACTATTTGGCTTTAAAAGATATCGCACATGAAATATATATCGAGGAACGTCTTGATGTCTATTAGAAGGTCAAAAAACTGGCAGATGATGCTAAAGTGAAGCAATCTACTCGCGTTTCGCAAGCAAAAAGCATGTATGTTTATAGCTCTCCTCTATGCCCGGGAATTTCCTAATGATTCTTAATACGTACGCAAACAAATACATTTCGTTTTCAAACCAAGCAATGTAAAAGTGTAGGCCAAGTGATTTCGAAAAGCTGACCAAGCTAACAACCAAGCATCTGACCAATTGGATTCGAAAAACTGGCCAATTACATACTAAACCAATTTTTTCAGCAAAGTGATAAACACGTAATTTATTTATTTTTAAAAATAATAAAACGATTGTATCATTTTCATTTTTCTATCTTTTCTCTTCTTCCTCTTTTTATTTTTATTTTTATTTTTATTTTCTTTTTTCTTCCTTTCCTTTTTATTTATAAATACAGAAAAATGGCTGACCAAACAAACGTTCCACCCGTAGCAGAAGGTAAAGACAAAGGATGCTTTCTATTTAGAAAAAGAAGGGTCGTTATTCAAAAGATAAAATTTAGCAAGCAACGTCCTCCCAGACAAGTTGTCAGTGCCTGATACCCCACCCACATCTTCTGTTAACAACAAGTCTGATGTTAGTCTTGAAAGTGGTAAAAATGAAAAATATGAAACAAAACAGACTTTCACATGAAAATTCACACCATCTCTTTATTATGAAATCATAGACGCACCTACCTATTTCAAGAGCAAATTGGAGTCACTCGTCTATTGGGAAAACCCTAAAAAGAGTGGTATCACACTTGTGAGCCTGCTGGCCATCCTTGTCTTGACACAATACTACTCTGTGCTGCAGATTGTAGCAGGTGCATTTACCATTGTGACTGGTATCAACTGGGCATTTGTCAACACACATAAACAGGGCCAAAGATTTATTGGTGGTAAGGCACAAAATGCCTTGGTGAATCCTCACAGGTAAAGATAATGAGAGTGTTACCATGAACGCGCGGGGGTAACAGGGAATGTTTCTTATGTGCATAAATTAATAAATAAAAAAAACCATATAGTAAGCGACTTGAGAGTAAGAATGGCCGCATTCCACGTGATCGCATTCTGCGCACCGTCCAACACACTGTCGATGTGGTTGAAGACATCACACAACAAGTTGCCAAGTTGATCCTCATCGAAGATAACTGGCGCTCGGGTATTGCCGTGATCATCTCGTATTTCACCTGGACATTGGCCAAATACATCCCCACCAAATACCTTGCTGGCTTCTTTATCATCTCTGCCTTCTCACTGCCTCGCTTGTACCGTCAGCATCAGGCTGTGATTGATGCCCATGTGTCTCAACAGACCCAGAATGCCCGTGTTATCACTGAAAAGTATGGTGGTGTCGCTTACCAAAAGGTACAGGAGGTCACTCAGCAAGTAAAGGATGCTGTGCTTAAAAAGACATCAGGTGGTGTTCCTCCACAGAAGAAAGCAGAGTAAAAAAATATATATGAATATATAACAAAAACAACTATATGTATATTACTTTAGCTTTTTTTTTCTATTATATATTTTACATATATATAAATATTAAAAATATCTTGTTTATTTATTTATTTATTTATCTATAAACAATGTTATCACTATATTTTGTGAATATAATAAGCAACTGCAAACCCAAGTAAAGCACCTATTCCACTCAGCTTAGCTATTGTACTGCTTCTTTTCTTTAATGCCATGAAGACACCATCTAAATTGGCTATTATATCAAGTTTGTTATTGTTTGTTATTAGAAAAGGGTATTAAATGAGTGAAAATGCATAAACAAAAACAAGGAAAAAGTAGTGTAGCACAATTATATGGTATATATTAATTAGAAAAAGAAAACGATTACTAGGAACGAGCTTGCTCTTTACCTAACATATAAAGCTTAGACAGCTTCAGCGACTCCTTCACTGCCTTCAAGTGCACGCACTGCATATAAAGAGCCCTAATAAACACTACATCCTTGTAATAAAAGGGCACAAGTGCAATCAATGACTTTAGTCGCTCCCTTGAACAGGTCAAGTTCTGCAAGTCACAAAGCGATCCTGGCCCTTTATACAAGTGCACATCGATAGGGTGGAATCCCACTGTGATGTGAAAATTGTATATCTCCTTTAGGCCAAAGCCAACTGTGCGAATATTTTGTCCCATGGGCCAATGCACGACCTTAAAGTAGCTGACATTGTCGCCATTTCGGCAGCTGCCCAAGCCAAGATCGATAGGTTTTACCCAGGTGTCCACGCCGCCGTAGTAGTCGGTTATTTTGCTCACGGCCTCTTTGTAAAAGCCCTTTTTGGATAGACTTTCAGTACGTCGTTCGGTGAGCTCTTTTAATTCAGGTGGAGAGATAATGGTGATGTGCGAATCATTACCGTCTCGTTCAATGCGGTTTTGTATGTGCTTTTGTGAGACTTGTTCGACGCCGTTTGACGCTATAGCATCAATGAAGGTACCATGAAGTCCAATGTAGTTACGAAATTTGCCAAAGATGAGCTCGTGTTCTGCCATGTGTGTGTGTGTGTGTGTGTGTGTGTGTGTGTGCGTAGTTTCTAGAGTGAGTGAACGAGAGGTTTGCTTTTGGAAAACAGCATTAAAAAAAGATGTGTGGCTTAGCAAGTCAGGCACTTTTTTTTCTAAATCAAGGAATTGAAAGGCAGTTGAGATTGGATGTTGGAACACCTTATTTTACTTGATCTCCCCTCCTGTTGTTTTTACTGCTGAAAATCAAATATATAATCTTGGAAAGGTCATAATGTCATATGCAAATATCAAATCTCTACTGTAGCTGTGTATAATTTCAAGGGATACAGCCCTTTTACCTTCGCATCTGGAAAGGCCATCCCGCATAAAATGAAACTCGCATAAACCTATTAGTCTTAGATATTAGTCTTCCCTAGCAGCATAACTTGTCCATCTTTCAATGGACAGATTAGAATATCCATCAAGTCATATAACTATTCTTGAGGTGCTTTGGAGATCAATTTATCCTTGGTGAGGTTCCACTGACGAGTTTACTTTTTTAGCAAAAATAAAACAAGAAAAGCAAGTGGTGATGTACAAAGATTGTTTTGGCTTGGCAGGTTTAACCCGCCACTTTTCATCAATTTAAAATTAATTAAAAAAAGAGAGGGAAAAAAACCCAAAAAGCTGTACTAAAGCAAAGAAATGGATTAGAGTAGTTTTACAAGAGCTCAAGATCTTCCCAATGCGACGTCATTCAAGTAGGCTCATTGCCATTTAAAGACAGTAGAAAAATGCAATTACATTTGTTTGCATTATTTTTTAGAGCTAAAATTTTAATATAAGCATCAAGCTAAAATTTAACAATGGTTTTTAATCCACAAAAAGACACACACTTGGCAAATGAAAGAATAATAATACACGTTTCCAACCCGCTTCGCTGTAAGCGATTGAAATAGAAATGGAAATAGTGAAAATGCAAGTTAATTATCTCTATTTCAATCGTTTAGACTATATAAAACAATATCAATTTGCTTTAATGGCAAAAAGCAAGAGCCAGTTGCGAAAACGATGATATGGCTACCATGGTAGCAACTATATCCTATTATCATTTAAACTCATTTATTAAAATGAACGGCTATATTTTCCATTTTTTTTAAAAATGAGTTTATATATATATAATATCTTCGGCCAATACACCCAAAATATATTAATGATATGTCGTACAAATCAAAATACTTCTACCTTGCTTCTTGTTATTCTTTTACATAATGTAGTAAAAACTACCAAATTTTAATAACAATATTTACACTCCTTTGGTCTGTCCTCAAATTCTATGCGAATTGATAATAAACATATATCACTTTTTTATAGCAATGATAATGGGGGGAGTTTGTTTTGCCATTGCTAAAATCAAGGTCTCTCCCATTTTAAGTAATACGCGAAAAAACAAAAAGCCTTTTTTGTTTTATCGATAAAACTGCCCCTTCTTTGTTTTTACTCGATTTATCACTTTTGTGCATAAAAGCTTATTAATGAAAGGTATAAGTTTGAAACACACTCTAAAATAATAAATTGCACTATAAAACGCACTATGTTTTTAAAAAGCAATAACAAAAGGGTTAGATTGTTTTATATTTTCCCTCCAAAATTTTATATGTCTGAGTAGTAAAAAAAAGAAAAAAGAAAAGGATAATTCATCGCGCACTCCTTTATTTGTTTTAACGTGGTCAATGTATACAGTCAATGTATACAGATCCAATTCTATAAATTGACTTTTTTTTTTTTTAATTGAAACCAAGAAAATACCCAACAATATTTATTGTGGCAAAATAACACGTGTGTAACAACTGGTGTGGCACAGTTAATAATGGCTATTTGAAGAGTAAATAGTAAGAGAGAGAGTGAGAGAGAGAAAGATTCAACAACAGCAATCGCAATGTAAATAGATGATAGGTTTGTTTTCACTTTAGGGGATTTGATTGTTGCATTTCAGGAGCCCGAATTTTGCACCATTCGATCGAGAGAGAAGAGAGGGGGCTCAGGGAGGAGGTGGGGCAGATGACTACAACAAAATAAGCTTATAGGCGATAAATACTTTTAAACAAATTCTATGATTAAAACGATAGTGCTACACATGGTTATTTCCTCGCCCGCCCAAATTTATTCATTTATAAAACATTTTCTTATTTGTTCAAAGTAATCCAAATAATTAATATATTTTATTAAATAAATATAAACACCAAAAGAGGATCCCCTTGATTTTATTATTATTGTCCCATGTTTGGTGTTCGCTAGGAGCATTTAGGGAGAGAGGATGTATTTTTAACCATCCGATCGTGTCGCATGAAAAAAAAAGTGTATATAAAGGCACCCTGTTTATCACTCTTTTTTTTATTTATTTAAAAACTTTACTATTTCTATAAGCAATACTATGTCACCTAAAGCACAAACACAAAGTTGCTCCAGTTTCTGCCCTGGATGTGGTGTAGATACCACCATCTTTTCTCATGATGATCACTGTCCACACTCCAACTCTTGAATACTTTATATACAACAATCAACAACAAGAAAAACTATGCTAACGTCCCTTTTTTTTTATTAAAGAAAAAGAAGAGTTTTTTACGACACGCCCTCGCTCCCTCTCCTACAGTCCCTCCCTTTCCCGGGTGAAGGCAACGATCGATTTTAACCAGAACAAACTCCTCCTATTATGGCCTGTTACTGCCTTGACATTTTTTTTGTCCATCTTTTTTTTTCCCTTTTAAGAAAAAAGTTATACTTTATATTTATTATACTATTTAAAAGAAAACAAGTTGAATTACTATACACCCTATTTTTACATTACCTTAATAAACCAACAATATTATACATTAATTCATTTTTACATATAAATATATATATATGTGTGTGTGTGTATGTGTATGTTTTTATTTATATTAACAAAGAGTCTCCAAATTGGTGTTTATATGTAACCTAGGACGGTTATGTTTAACCGCTCTGGTTTGATCCTTGATTTTATCAAGCCATAATTTGCGTGTAGAGTCTGATGTGATGATGAGTGTGACAGGAGGCGAGAGTGTCACCCCTGTATCTGAATTGATATTATAAAATGTAATTTGATAGTATTCATTGTCTTTCCGTTTCGAATTCATGGATGGTGATTTTGGTACTTGAAAAAGAGTGATATGAGTTTCTCATAAATAACAGTACATTGAATTTCTTTTTTAAAAAAATTACCTGCTGTAGTAGATACAGATAGTGATTCTAGTGGTATTGGTTTTTGTACCACCTTGTAATGGTCAATTTGATCAACTTGTTTGATTTTGGAAAGTACAAGACAGTGATCGAATAAAAACACTTGGATGTCGAATGAAAGATTACCCTGTTTTCTTTTCATCTTACCCATGAGAATAAGTTGCCGATTGGATTTTGTTAAATCAAGATTCTATATATATCGATAGTGAGTCTCACTTGTCTCCATCACACTCCATTTTGAAAGCACTTACATATCCTTTAGGTACAATGAGCCTTGAAGAAAGTTGTTTTAAATGAAACTCGTTATCTGATACGCCCACCTGCACATTAAGTTGTACCAGGAATTGTTTGATCACATCCACTGCTTTGGGAATATTAATATAATCCTCATGATCTTTAGGAGTTAATTTATGTATTGTATTCAAAAGCAGGTTGTATCGACCCAGCCTTGCGGTTGGTTTCGTTAAATAACCGTTTAATTCCAATCTGCGTGATTCAGGCTGACGCTCCAGTTCCTTTTATATTGCATATATTATTATTATCATGAATACACAAAAAACATATGATCGGGGGGTTTTACCTGAACAAATTGTAAAAACCGTGGATTTCTTTTCTTTTCAAGCTCAAATCTAAATTTACCAGCAACTTGATGAGCTCCATAGATCACAAACGGTTGAAACTTCTTTGCATGACTTAGCATTATATCACCAATACGGGGTATCACAGTATGTTTATCCTGACGAGCCGTCAGATCTCGGGTGAGTGAGGTACTGATCTCGACAATGTCTGATAGATTCCAAAACACTTCCTTTATAAATTCCTCTTTTCGCTCTTGGTTAGGTATAATGCTATCGTTTGCTAATAGAGGCTCTATCCAAAACTATAGATTGTGTATATATCTGTTTAGTATCTATTTCTATTTATATAGGAAAATGAGATTACATTCTGCATATAGTTCAAGTCCTTTGTAAAGTCCTCTTCTGTATATATAAGCTCATAAATACACTCTTGGCGCTTCTTTTCTATATCGGGTGTTCCAATGACGACATTGACTGGCACTGAATATCTCCACAGTGATCTTTGCTGCTGCTATAAGATATTAATGATATTGATGGTGATATTGTTGTTTAATTGGTTGTTTATATAAATATACATATTTTTTTTGTTACATGATAGTTGTACCTCATTTTCGTTTGTTAAATTATAATAACTCATAGGGCGCCGTTGACTTGGTTTTCTCTATTACGGAAAAAATGCATCAACTTTTCTATTCTTATCCAAATAAATATCTAAATATGTATCATTTCTTTACCTTTTGTACCTTATGTGGACAGCTAATACTATAGCACGGGTTTTTACGTGTACAAGTTGGCGAATAGCACTTTGTGAGTACAGGTAAAACTCCGCTTATAGGTAAAGCTCTGTCCAACATGGGAGCTAATTTAAAAAAAGTGAGAGATGCATTACCATTTATCGTTTAGATTCAAATTGACTTACCGAATCTTCGATTCGCTTTTTTTGTTATTGTTCTATTTGTTGTTGGTAAATGATAACATGGCCAATCCTCATTTCGGTGAAATTGATACAATGCCTCGTCATTATCTACCAATTCGTATTCATAATGAATATGATGGAAAAGACCTTGGTTTAACAGCGATCTGCCTATGACAATGGCGAGTTTTCGATCGTTCACACCGATGATGAATACAAGACTATTCTAAAATAATAATCAAGAATATAAGAACAAAACGCAAAAATAATATAATCGAGATAACAACTCCCATTTCCAGCATCAACTTACCACTGCATCAGTGCCTGTAAAAGCATCAATGTAATTCATGCCATTGTAAACGATATCTTTCAGTGGCATTGTATTCAAAAAGATCCTTGCAAGTCCTGATAGGAGCGCCGGATTATTAGACTTTTTTAGTGTTAGTTCTCGGGCCGGGGTTTTCTTTTTCATTTTGGTATCTTCTTGTTTTTGCTGATGTTGCGGTACTGAAGCTGCTACTCTACTATTTCCTGGTTGAATGCGTGAAAAGACATGTCGTAGACGTGATAATCGCTGAGTTTTATCAGCATTGTATTCGAATGGATCGGTCTTTCGTGCCATATAACTTGTTTGATCCGATTTACTTGGTCGTAGCAACCCTTTATTTGTTGAAAGAAAAAGGGAAAGAAAAAAGTAAGTAAGAAAGAAAGAATTAAATAAAAAAAATAGTATAGTGCACACCAATATGTGTATATCTTGAATATATCTCCCTTCAAAATAAAAAATAAAATAAAAACAAACTAAATGACTTTGTATTATTACCTATAAATCGCTGCACTGGTTGCTTTGGCGACTCCTTTCCTTCTTCGAAAAGGGTCTCCATTTCAGGACTCGTGATATCATCATCCCCTTTAAAAACTGAAAATTTTGCATGTAGTCTTGAGCGCGGACTACCTACAAAGGTGCTCTTTGACCGAGTTAGTGTAATTGCTGTATCGGATTTTTTATTAAAGAAGGAAGTGAAATTGAGACTAGAGTGTCGTTTAGGTTTCTTTTGCTCATCTTGCTGTTCTTCCTTCTTCATGTCAATGAGCAATGTCGAATGAGACTGACTATGGTAGACCTGCAAACTTTGACGTCGAACTGGTAAGTTCTGTCGAATATAAGACTGTTTTATCTCTTGTGAGACAATTTCGTCCCAAAGACATTCATTATCGATGATAGAAGATGGCGAAATAGTGTCATCAAATGATGTGTCGATCTCTTCTATTGATGCAAGACTTTCTTTGGGTTGAAGTCTTGTCATACTTTAAAAAATAGATGAAAAGAAAAGAAAGAGAGAGAGAGAA
>VCJJ01002213.1:0-12466 GCA_024139415.1 Backusella tarrabulga | reverse complement strand
TAGATCTTTATCATTTTTAGAATTAAAAAAAAAAAAAAGTTAACCATATTTGCACAAATTCCATTGATATTAAGGCACTTTAGACTGTATAGGAGATTGAGTATTCTTTTAATTTATGTATACCTTTTAAAAGTAAACTCATTGAAAGTACTAATGATAAGCCATTTCTATTATTTTATCAAACTGACCTCTACATTTCTATACAGTAAAATGTCTAGAAACTTTGTTGCGATAAAGTCACATACTCTAATATAATGCATGTTCGTGTAGCTTGATGCAAATGCTGGATATAGTGTCTTCAACAGATACCAAAGTGGTGATAATATAAAGCATTACTCTTCAGGAATTTTTTCATTTTGAAAATCATCATTATTTTATACAGAACATTTTCTTCTGCTTTATTTATCCTAGCTCATGAGCGACTATTTTTTTAAAGAGTGAATAAGGAGATCTACAAGGTAACATAAAAAGTGATCGACAGGGAGGGTGATCTATATACTAATGGGAGTATCTTGAATCTGCACCTACTTTCTTTTTGTTCTTAACAGATTATATATGGAACTAATACAATAACAACTGACGCAATCTCATGAATAAGAAAATGGTAGCATTATAACAATACACATTCTTTAATGTAGAAAGAGAGAGTGGTTTCTTCTTACTTTTTTTTAGCAAGGTGAACATATCATAAAAAAGGCCTCGGTTATGCTAATCGTATTTGTTTCAAAATACTTATAGGTTTTGAAGATATCATGATATCAGGTTGTATTGCCATATAGTCCATGAACAAAGAAATATCACTCCAATGGATTGATTACTTTCTCATATCATATACATGCGCCCACTTTTTTTTTATTAAAAAGTAATCCAAATAAGTCACTATTATGAAATGATTTTATCCATATATTACAATTTTATAGAATCGGATTAGCTTTTTTTAAGAGAGCCATAGTCACGTTATAGGCTGGCTGAAAAGTGATTTATCCACCATGATCAACGCAAGACAGTGACACCAGTGCTCGAAAGAGAGAAAAAAGTAGCAGGTGACTTGTATCATCAGTTTAATTGAACCAGAATCTACATGAATGCTAGTGGCTTTACGATCAAAGTATACATTTTATTTTTGCTATGATGGTGACTTTATAAGGCACTGCTCAATAATATTAATTTAATTTCATCCTCGAAACTCGTTATGTTTAGGCTTCTTTTTTGTAGAACATGACTCATTAGTAGTATCATTTTTAGAAGAGTTTTCTTTGAAAATGTATTATTAAATTAAAAAAAAAAAAGATTGATCCAGTTTAATAGATCAAACGCTAAATGTTTATACATATTTTTGACTCAAGAATGTAATAAATTTAGTGGATTCTAAAATGATTTTAGCTCAGAGTTTTTAATTTATACGCCTTTAGCTTCACAAACAAAACAAAAAGGGCTTCCTTGGTCAACTACTAATGAACATTGTAAAATAAGTACGCTTGATTGGCTGATTAGATACTCAATAAATACTTTTAAGAGCAAACTGTTAAGGTTTTTTTTTTTGTTATTTGTTTATTTTGGCTTTGGTACAATTAAAGCTGAAACTCGATCTATTAGCGTGGAGCGCTAACAATAAACAAATGGTTTTAAATTTCATTATTGCTAATATTGCTTACAAAAAATAGAAAAGGAAAGGGAAACCCACAATTCAATTTTCTAGATATACGAACGCAACTTAATATTCTAAAAACGAATGCAAAAGCCTACGTTTTCTTCAAAAAAATTCTATTGTTTACATTTAAATTTCCTTTCTGGGTTTGATTGATTATTTTGAGAAATACACATTGATCAAAAAAAGAAATGCAAACGTATGTAGCATTTATTTAAGCCGAAAAATGTGCCTTGTAAATACATCACGTATATTAAATTAAAAGGTCTGATCAAGACATTGAGTATTTCAATTATTTTTTTTTACCTTTTAGCAGAAAACATAGCGTTATGTTTCTGCTAAAACAATAGCAGATATCAAGATAGTGGGCTTAGGAATCTGATTTTTTTTACTTTTATTTTTCATTGTTAAAGTAACGGCGAACTTTTGTTTTATAAATAGTCAATATTTTGAAATAAGATCAATTGTGTACAATGAGCATCATGGGAAAGCTTTTATGGTGGTAAAGAGTGGTTTGGATTTCTTAAAATAATAAGACAATAATGGAAAAAATACATTAAAAAAGAATTAAGCTCTGCGTGTCACGATTAAAAAAAAAGTCATCTGGTGTCATATAAACAAACAAACGAATTATGTAATAGAGTCAGTCTTTTTTTAGCTCCCAATCTCACTTAAAAGTCGAAATAAAAAGTAAACACAATGACTAAAGACCATTTAAGAACAAAGAAATGTGTTTTATAAGCCCTGTTAATTATAAAATTGGGCGCAATATGTCACAATGCAAGTAACGTAAATGCCATCACGTATTTTATCTATCTCTGTTGCCTAAATACTAACTGAGGAAGAAGACCAATAGCTAAGAAACGAACTAATAAAACAGTGTGTTCTTTATACAAAAAAAGCCATTTTACTCTGTAAAGTTAAAGCTAAATGGTTTACGTTATTTTTAGTTCAGATCTATGTGAAGGTCTTTTTTATTCTTTAAAAATAATCAAAAAATAAACATAGTCAATAAGCATAAAATAAAACCCGTTTCACCTCTTTATCATAAACTAAAAATACCTGTCAATTTTTATAAAAAAAGGTTTCTCTTTTAAAGCGTTTCGAGATAAACATATTCCGCTCCACAACATTGGCATCATCACTTTAACTAAAAAGCATAGGTGCACCTAAAGCCAAGACTTGTGGCCATTTTTATTCACTAATTATAGAAAACATAAATGACAGGGCTTTTATTTATGTATTTAAAAATAAAATAAAAAAGTGCTAATTTTAAATCGGTTAAAAAAGACCTTTAAAGAGAGGGAAAAAATGCCTCACAACACAACCATTGTTTATGTTTTGTTGTTTTTCTGTAAACAAATGATACAAAAAAAATCCAGTGCCTAATAAATTGGTTTAAGGATAAAGCGTAATGCAAATACAAGATAAAATGATAAAAAGAGAGTAGAAACCAATTATAGTTTATGAAATCCACCAGGCTTGCAATGAATTCACATCCATTAAAAATAAGAAACACTGCTCTATTGTGGAGTAAGTTAAACCTTATTTTTTTTTGAAAGAAAAGCAAGGAGAAGCCATATTGAGTTTCAAATGAGTCACAGGAACTCAGTTTATCAGCAAGTAATATGATTATCGGGATACTCTTTATGTACGTTGAGTATATTATTTTGAACACAAATTACATGGAATAAGTCATAACATTTTGGACATGATTAATTATAAAAAAAGTTATAATTACATGACATTTGTGTAGAACATGCATGCTAAAAAGACAACCAATCTTCGCGTTACATTTAAGCATATGCTAGAAAATCTTAATATTGTCTATGGATATATACCCTTTCTCTAAACAGAAAGGTTTTACCATTTATCGTCACTATATACTCTGTTACGTTTTAAAAATAATACTTTATTTATTAGACTCCCAGAGTTATATATTTGATGCATGCAATCAACTTGTTAGTAATGATAATGATGCATTTAATTGAAGAATAAAAAAAAAACGTGGAGATCAAATTTACATGTAGCTTCCATATTAAGAATGACAAAATTAATTACAATCAATGGTAATCACAACTTTGTAAGATGTATGTTTTGGTGGAGTGAAGCTTTATTTTAATTGTCCAACAGATATGACGGGCATACGGATTAGTGAAAGTCAGTTAAAATGAGATATTAATTACAAGATAAAACTGACGCATACTCCTTCTGTTCCTTTAGACAATAAAGTCTATAGAATGTTCAGACAAACTGAGTACTATTGTTTTAAATATACTTAGCAAACATGCATTAAACGAGGGGGGTAAACTGCTGCTGAATTCATGGTGACAATGGTTTATTAATGGTATTGATACGAGAACACGGCGTAAACCATTGTATTTTATTCATTGCTGAGCAAGGTTTCATATAAAAAAATTATACGTAAAAGTATAGATAATTACCAAATTGGCATGTTCTAGATCAGGTATACTAAATATTGAAAGACAGAATTGGTGTAAAGTATGTGAATCAAAACTTGTATATGTTAATACACATTCATAGAAAAAAAAAGCTTGATTTAATTTTAAAGAAAATGAATTTATTTGGCGTATGAGTAATAATTTAAAAGAGGTTTATGTAGGTTTCTAAAGAGAAGTGGGAGACTCAGTGGCGTCTCCAGTATCAGCAGTGGAGTCTGTGGTATCAGTAGAATCTCCAGAGTCAGAAGTAGGGTCTGTGGTATCAGTAGAATCTCCAGAATCGTCCGAGTTATCAGTAGAGCCATCTGAAGAATTATCGCTCGAGTCGGAAGACTCATCTGTGGTTCCATCATCAGTAGGAGCAGGAGAAGCAGTGGCGTCAGTGGAAGAAGGAGCAGGGGAAGAGGTACCAGCAGTGGAAGAAGGAGCAGATCCTACAGAAGAAATAGGGGTTCCAGAAGAATCAACTTCTGGGATGACCCTGTTACAACCATACCCAGATCTATTGATATTACAGTCCTCCTTATTCTGACAACAACGAATACATAAATCTTGCATATCTGGCTCAACAAGATTTACAAAGTAAGGATAACCAACGCATTGACCTGAAACATCATGGTAATCATATTGTCCACCACCATCATTAGGCTGAAGTTGATATTTAGAACCATCGATATTAGCTCTGACTTGAATAAAGCTATCTGTCTTTGTAAAGTTGACTCTCTGGATGAAGCCATCAGGGAAAGTTTGTCCACCAAGACCATCTTCAGTACAGAATGGTACACCTGTTTTTTCATTTACTGCTATTTCTTGACCAGGTTTCGAAGGAAGGAAGGAACAGAAAGCTGTACTGTTACTAACTTCGAAGACATATTGGGCAGTATCTCTTCGTGCTGGAGCAGCTTCGGCATTAAAAACTGATGTGGCCAAGACAGAAAATAAAATAGCTCCAAACTTCATTGCTGTGTAGTATAGAAAAAATAAACGAGAGTAAGATGTGAGTTTCCTTTTGTTCTGAAAGGATGAAAAACTGCTGCCTATTTATATGCTTTCTTGATTTCTTTCGGAGAGCGCCAATTAACAGAGACAGCCATTTTTAGTTAAAAGACCATTCATTAGTCCTTTTCCTAATATGGGCAATTTATCTTGGAAAATGAATTTATACACAGATCATTTAGAAAATAAACCTATGCTAATCATACACACTTAATTTTTTTAATAACAATAAAGCAATAATCAAACATAAAAGGTAAGCTATTATTAACATAGGCTTTTACTGATCAAAATATTACAATGTTTTTATTACTTTAAAGAGGAAAGTTATTTTTATAATAACATGTACATCTTTAAAAAAAAAGGATCGTCAAAAGCATCATATTAAAAATTACGACTTTTGTAACAATAGGTTTTCCAATCATGATTAACGAGTCAAAAAGAAATGTAAAGAGTGCTCATGGTTTAGCAACAAAATTAGCATGTTTGATAAATTTGGTTCCTGTTTGTGCTTGTTCTAAATATAAAAGTAGTAGGACACTTCATACAACTAAACAGTAGTTTATTTTTCGTCTCCATTTCGGCGGTTATGGCACTTGGCAGTAGCGTGAATGCTTTGATACTGTATAACATCAAACAGACACTGTTTAGCTCCAAATCACGGTTCTCTTCTATTTCTTTAGGGTTAAACTAAAAAACCAAATCGCGCGTTGTACAACATAGTGATTGCTTGGCAATATGTCAGTCTATTATTCCCAGACTCTTCTGCAATACCACTGTATCAAGCTATCATTTAACTATTTTTTTCTTATGGTTGAATACGTTTCCAAGTAGTTTTAACGCTCAATTGATAACCATAAAAGAGAGTTGACATATGAGCCACTAATCCCGATTTGAAATTGTTATTTTTATAAAAAACAAGTTTAAAGAAAAAGTAGACTTTATCACGTTCTATAGAGTATTTAAACACACGTTAAACCAAAACTATTATATAGTGTACTCCTATCTTAATCTTAAAGAGATATAAATAAATATAGAATGTGAACCTTTTTATTTTTATTCATTCATGTTATAGTATTATAATTGACTATGAATTGAAAGTATCGATCGGACTTTGGAGGAAAAGTTAATACTTTTCTTTCTTTTATTTTGCCCTAAAATGGTATGATCATTGATCAAATGGTTTTTATTACGTGCATCTTGGTTATACCCCAATAATAATCTTTATATACATCCAATATATATAATTAAGTGTAGGATGCAAGACGGATAGGAAAACAAAACAAAGCAAATATAATCATACTCTATCGAAATTCTTCCGTCTTGAGAAAATCACTTTACTCACCCTTATAAGATAAAAGGCAGTGATGTCATGGCCACTTTTACTGTTTTAAATAGCCATCGTTTTACCTATAAGCGGCTCCACTCAAAAAAAGAATAACCTGAGAATTAGATATGATCAACTTGAGAAAATAAAGTCAATGCATTATCCTAATATGAAAATGAGGCAACCCTGTAACCATCCTTGAAGTGCAAGATGGTCTTTACAAACTGTAACCTTTGAATAAACGCAAAATAGATTTTCCTTTCATCCCAAACAAATAAATAAAAACTTGGAAGAACACGAAAAAAAAAAAATAGTCTGTCAGTAGTACTTTGACTCTGTAAACACGTTTTTTGTACTTGAAAGCCTGGCTTGATTTATTGATTTGTTTAACAATAACAGATGAAGATCTCAAAAACTAAAAATAGATCGGGTATAGATAATCTCACGTCATATTTGAATTTTTCTTTTTAATAAGGAAAAAATAGAAAAAGGTTTTAAACAGGCTCATCTACCATCTACAGGGTGTCTGTGTCGCCATCTGAGATTGATGCATATCTTTTCTGGTTCTGGATACACATTGCCTTTTTTAGATGGTTTGTTTTGCATATGATCTATGCTTAGATATGTGCACTTCATTAGCAATAAAAATCCGTTTATGATTAAAAGTGAAATGTTTATTTAATAATACACAAGTAAAGGAAATATTTAGGTTCATTCTTTGAAATACAAAAAGAATTGAAAATATGTAAAGAAAAAGTGGATGATAGTAAATACAAAAAAAAATATAGATGCGTATGCGTTCTGGAAAATAAATCCCTTTTTTAAAGGGGGATAAGACCGTCGATGTTTAGTTGTAATTTCCAGGGACAATTGTAGGGCAGCCGTAAGTAGATTTACCCAAGTTACAGTCGGATTGGCTAGAACAACATCTAATACAGTATCTGTTGGAATCAGGCTCAAGCATGTTGACAAAGTATTTGTAACCATTGCAAGTGGCAGATACATCTTTGTTATCGTACTGTCCTCCACCATCAGAAGCCTTCAAACTGTACTTGGTGCGGTCAATTTTACCAGTAATTTGGACATACTTGGAGGTGCTAACGTAATGAGCAGACTTGATGAAACCAGAGGGGAAGGTTTGGCCACCGAGAGAAGAAGAAGTACAGAAAGGCTTTCCTTGGTCTTCAGTTCCACCAACATCATCTCCAGGGTGAGGAGGTAAGAAGGTACAGAATTCGGTGCCTGATTTAATTTGAATGCTATAGGCACGTTTAACAATGGGAATGGCCTGGGTTAAGAGTACGAAGAAAGCAACAAGAGCAAAAAGAGTTGATTTGGAGAACATTTTTAGCTTAGTTATTCTGTAAAAGAAAAATTGGTTACTTGGAAGATGATAAAAAAAAAAGAAGAAAATGTTGAGATTATTTGTCTTTATATAGTTTTTTATTTTTTATTTTTTTCTATGAAATATTTTGCTCATTTCCAAAAGCAGTACATAAAAATAAAGGTTTGAAGAGTCTGAAGAACACAACACGTCAAAAGCGATAATTATAGATACATTGTCCATTTAGAGTGTGTATTTTCTTTAAAAGTAAACTTAATGCATCTCTGTGGCTGAAAAACAAAACAAAACATAAAGTTTAAGGGTCAAAGTGAAGCTGACTATTTTGGGATATTTATCGTTTTTTGCTTTGTTTATTCCCTTTGCCACATGAGTCCGTTAAACTAAATCAAGAAGAGAGCTTACAAAAAGAGATCTTTTTTCTTTGTTTTTCGTTTAGCCTCACGAGACTGAATGACCTCTTTGTTATAAAAATAGACAATTTGTTCTTTTTTTCCTCATTGTTATGCTATTACAGTTTGCCAAGAAGACGGTGTCAGTAGACACCATCTATTTTTACTTGGGTCTAGTTTCCATCATAGAAATAGATTAGTTATTGTTTTTTTATAAGTAAAGAAGTATATTTTGGAATGTTATTTTACAACGTAAAAATGGTAAAGATGTCGGTGTAACGGGATCGGAAGTACGGATAGATGTATTTTTCTTCATATTCTTCTCTTTCTTTAATGTTTATATAAGCCAGAACTATAATATACAAATGAGAATGAGTGTTAGAAATAGGGGAAGAGGGGAAGAAGAGAAGAGATGGACAATAGATTTTAAGTGAAGAAGATGATAAGTACAAAAAAGAAAGAAAGGAAGAATAAAAGTGAATGTAGAGTGGTAAAATAGTAATAATAATAGCAATAGTAATAGTAATAAATAAAAATAATAGTCGTAAGTGGTAACAATAACAAAATTAAATAAAGGGAATACTTCAAGAAGGACAGTAACTAGTGTTTGCAATAGCTAATACAAGTATTAAAAATTGATACACCATATTTCCATCTTCTCGGCACCTCCGTTCTCTGCCATTTGAGATTTGCTGATCTGTCTTGCCATCATAAGGTCGTCGTCGTCAATCATTAATACCATTTCATCATCTTCGTCTTTATATTGTAGTCGAAGAGATGGAGGTGCCCCGATCTTTTCCCTGATTCTTAGCTTTAGTTCATCAAACAAGACAGTATTAGGTATCAGCAATATACGAGTGTCTGTATAATGTATTTTGATCTTGATTCTACCCTGATGGTCGCTATATTTCGAATTGATGGTCGAAGTTGACGCAGAAGGACGAATATGGTTTGAAGAATTTGCACTAGCTTCACTTTCTCTTCTATCGATCGATTGTGGTACAGAGCTTGCATTACTATTCAAGCGACTTCTAATTCGATCCTTATCTCTGTCTTGCATTGTCATATTGTTTAGCGAACCATAGACTTGTTCCAATTCATGATCGAAATCGCCATAACTAGAAGCGAAATCAAATTCTTCACTGCTGTGCTCTTTTGGAATAGGCGGAACAGGAGGAGGAGAGTATCTGCTTGTTTTAAAGCTCTTTGCTGAGTTTCTACCAGTAGAAGATGAAGATGAATAGCGATCCTCGTGAGTTGACTCAAAGCCGCTATCGACCCTACGGTTAACGTCTGACTTTACTCTATAGTTTGATGAGGTATATGATGCGATGGAGGCGGAATCATCTGAATTATACATTGTATGGTTGGAGTCTTTTCTACGACGGTCGACAGAAGGGTGATGTTGAGGCAGAGGAGGAGGGTGTTCATTTCTACCAAGATTTCTAAGCGGAGATTGTTGCTGTTCTGATTTTCGTCTAAGTTCTGGTAAAAGGACTGAATTATTACGTTGCAAAGACTTTTTCTGAGGGACTGATAATTGATCGACAACGGAAAACATATCGGCGCCTTGTAGTTGTCTCAGTCTATTTTCAGGAGGTCTAAAAAGAACAAAGGGTGGTATAGAGAAAACTGAATAGCCTTTTCCTCTATCTTTCACCGCTTGATCTATGACATCATGTTCCTCGGTCATTCTAGCCTTTTGAGCATGGTACAAATCTGTGAGACCCGCATCCATTTTACCCAAATAAAGTTGGCATATACCGCGATTAAATAAAACTTCACAGGCGTAAAGTCTAAAACTTAGGCCTAATTGCTGATAATTAATGATTTGATTTCCACGCAATTTCTAATAAAACCAAATTCGAGATTATTATCATACTGCATTTATTGCTGCTTTATTGCCATCGTTACCTGGTAAGCTTGCTCAAAATCTTGTATTGCGGCTTCCATATTATTTCGAATAAAATGAGTTACACCACGCTGGAAATAGGCGACTGCAAAAAAAGGATCCATTGTGATTGACTTTGTATATGCTGCCAGCTAATAATAATAAATTTAATCATTTATTTATTTATATTACATTATATTAATTGCTTACCGCATGATCATATTCATCCTCTGTTGTGAAAATTAAACCAATGTTGAAATACATTTTGGCATTATCTGCTATATTCTAATATACATCATTTGTTATTATTATTACTGTTACTGTTTTGATGCTGCTTTGTTTACCATAAAGGTTTTTAACGAAGATCGATAGTCTTTATTATCGAACGCTACACAGGCTGCTTGCCATTGTTCTAATTCGAACTAATAAGAAAGTGTCAACAGTACAGTTCCAACGTGTTTTTATTTATTTTATTTTTATTTTATTTTTTGTCATCTCTACCTTGAGTGCCATTCAGAAAAAAAGAAGTGCAAAAAAGAAAAAGAGAAGAAAAACAGAAAGGAAAGATGTATAACAAGAGAAAGCACACTAAAACACTCGGCCCTCTCTATTTTGTACAAAGTGAAAGAAGCAAATTAAGTGAAAGAGAGAACGAAAGCGTAAAATGACTGATTGAATTCAGGAGAAAAAATAAAAAAGTAAAAAAAGGGGGGGAAATAGCAAAAAACAATAAAAGTCTAAAGTGTCGCTGCTTTAATTAATTCCCTTTGTCGGGGATCCAGCGAAATCACTTTGTAATATGTTACATCTTTGTGTAGCAGATGCCCTTATTCTCTTTTTAAGAAAAAGGAAATTATATTCTTTCTCGTATTATACTTGTTCATTGTTATAATAAATTGTTCTCTTTATTTAGTGCGACCTTTATTTTTCTATTTATTACATGCGACTCTTTATTGCAGAGAGAGAGAAAGAGAACAATGGTGTCAACTTTTGCCGCTGTTTTAAAATATTATGAGAGAAAATGATCTGGAAAATTCGCCGATTTGAAAAAAAAAACACAGTTCGCAAGTGCTTCTCCGTTTAATGCGAGCACACAATGCGCGTTTGTGAGGTAATCACCAATCAATGATCAAAAATGTAGCACTTGCAATTTAGTTTATTTGAATAACGGTTCACAAAAGTCAAAAAGTGTGCTTTGAGTAAACCCTTTTTAAAACCCAATCTTACATTTAAATAAAAAAAGGTTTATTCTTTTTGTTAGAGCGAAAACTCTATCGATCTTTTAGAAAAGCAAAAAGCCAGAGAGTGATGAACAGGGGTTTTATCTTTACATATTCCATAGAAACAGCAGCAATGATAAATACTTAAAAATAACAAAAATGATTAGAAGCTTTTTATGTTTGCAGCGAATTTATATACATGTGAGCTTGAGCTTTGTTCTCCTCGATTCTATTTTTTTTTCCAGATTTGAGATACGCATCCAGCCTAGTGAATTGTTTATTTTGTACATAGAAAAATAGAAATACATAAATTATTATCAAGTCAAATGATTTTCATTACAATTAGATAATAACAATAAAGTGTCACTAATGCTAAAATGCCAATAATAATGTAAATTAGAAAGATCAATAGCAAATAATAGTGATTCTCACCCAACTTTAAAATAAGTCGGTGCGATAAAAGTATGTTTTTATGGAGTCAAGATAATACTTTCAACTACTTTGTCATTTCGCCACTTCTAAAATTAAACACTTGATACATTCATCATCAATCGGATTGAGTTGGTTGGCTTAACTACAACTGATGATGTTTTCCTACGTATTAAAACATAAATATCGTCATATTGATCACCAGTTTGAGTCATGTAAAAGATCGCCATAGTTTATTTATACCATAAAATGTCTTAAAATTTGGCCCTATAACCATGTCTGGGGGACACAGTCACTAGGCTCCATTAGTCTCTGTTGTGGAAGAGAGATCGGACTTTCGTTGGGATTTGAAGCAAGATTGATATTTTGATTCTACGATGAACCTATCCATGAATTTTTTTACAATTAATTCTGTATTCCATAATCAAAGAAATATTCTTTTGTCGTTCAACTTACGTAGTTGACTTGGCTCCTCTTCGGAAAGGAGGTAGAGGCTGGAGTCATTGGAAACGAGCGAGTTGAAACTGATCAAACCGATGTTTTTTGCACCGTTCTTGTCTCTATTGATGGTGTTAAGTTTGCGGAGTCTATTAAAGCACTGGAGAGCTCCTGAGATGTGGACAATTTTTCCTTCCCGTTTGAAAACTTGCTTTCTTAAGCGTCGGAAGCAATAGCTGCATGTGACTGTCGAAGCATATTCATCGACGGTTTTGCAGTAATCTTTTGATGACTTGAATCTCTTGAGGTAGCCTTTGCAAGATA
>VCJJ01002212.1:132336-146428 GCA_024139415.1 Backusella tarrabulga | reverse complement strand
TTTTTTTTTTTTTTTTTTTTTTTTTTTTTTTTCTTAGAATGTTAAATGTCCAATCTAAAAGAGTTTTGATATTTGTTTGACCAAAAGAACCATTATCACATTTTCTCTACTTTCCACTTCTTTCCCATTATTCAAGAACTCCTTCATGCTAGCACTAAACAAACAGATAAAAAATAAAATAGTAAAACTGCTTTATACATTACGAGAGAGAAAACCAAATATACATATTGATATATAATTAAGGATGTTCTTTTTCTTTAAAAAAAGGAGGCTCAAACAAAAAAGATAAGCAAAATGAAATGCGTATATTTATATTTTTTCTTTTTCTGTTTTAAAGGGGATGAAGAGGGGATAATCAAATGAGGTGGTTTGGTTGGTTTGTTGAAGGTATATTGGGCTTGTTCTCTGAAAATGGATTTCTTGCGTTGGATGTTCTTGCAGGTTGAGGCTCAGCAACACTAGATGACGACGATGAGGAGGAGGAAGAGGAGGCGCTTTCCAGTGCCATTCGAAGTTGAACACCTGGTGGCTGATTCTTCATAAATGATTGGTCAGTGTAATGGTGTGTTTGCGCCATAGTTGATGTAGACGAATAACCGGAAGAATAAATGGAAGATGGTTTACTATGAACTATTTCTGGAGTGGACAAATCATCCCGTCCACCAAGATATACCATCGGCGGAGAGCTGTTCCACTCTATATCCGCTTCTTGTAGTTCTTTATGACGTCTTTCAAAGGATTTTTTCTTAAATACACTAGACAACCCCAATCTATCCATTCGTCTTTCACTCACGGTACGCCGAACTCGACTGCAATTAAGTATTAGACATGTAATGAGTACAAGGAAAACGATAACAACAATAGCGAAAGGCCCCGATGTGGCTGTAGGAATACGTTCTGAAGTCGCTATGACTGATTCAGAAGTTGTTGCTATTATTGTTGTATCATTATTTACTGCTTGGCTAAAAGTCAAAGGAGGCCGATCCATTTCAATCGTGAAAAATGGAAAAAGTTAGAAATAAGAATAGTAATGAATATAATATTAAAAATAAATGTGTAGAAAAAAAAAAGAAGAAGTAAAAATAAAAGTAGTAAATAAAATAAGAAAAAAGAGAGAGAGAGAGAGAGAGACAAAAAGAATGAAAAGCCCATGGTTGCATACAAGAGGGGAAAGAGGGCAAGGGAGAATGGGGGTTGTCAAAGGGGAGCTCCAAATAAATAAAAAAGAAAGTAGGAAGGTTATAGACTTGCCACAATATTATGGAGTAAAGCATAGGTTAAAGAATACAGAGATAAATCTTCGCTTGAATAGATTCTTAATCCATAACGAGTAAAAACTGGAATAAAAATACAAAAATACAAAAAAAAGAAGATAACGAAAGGGTTAATTTAATTTCTAAAAAAATTACTCCTAAAGTTGGGAAGAGGCTCGTCCATTACTTTATATTAATATTAGTTCGTTTGGTAAATGTAGCTTATTCACTCTACGATTTTAAATTTTGTTCCAGGTAAAATAATATAAAAACAACCATCTACATCAGCACGACCAATACTAAAGAATAGAGATGCATATTTGAATAACATTTACCTTGTGTTTTGTGTATCTTACCAACTACATCATTATTCAGACAAGTTTATGTATTAATAAAATATACATATTACTTATCTAAAGGTTGGTGAAAATATCATTATCTATTTACTTAATTTTTGAATTCAAAAATAGCGCGCCTCCTTCATTTATAATGATATAAATAAGCACCACCATGGAATTGAGTTGTAACATTTTTTTTTATGTTCCTCATTTATACTCATTTATGATGTACTACCTCAGCTTTAAATGACTAAAACAGTGTTTTAATTTTGATTTTTGACAGCTCTGATAATTAGATCATGCCACTCCAAGAAAAGATTGGTGGGACCAAAAAAAAAAAAGACAGTATCAAAGCTTACAAAAGTATATTTACAATGCACTGCTATCTAAAATAAAGGTTAAATCTTGGCTTCTAGAAAACTAAATAATACGTTAAGTAGTTTAGTGTCGATACCATTTTGAAAGACACTTACTTTTTTTTTCTATGTATATGCGAAAGGTACAGTCAATCTGATACTGCTAAAATATTCAGGGAATTATGTTAGTATCACCATCATGCAAAGTAATGAATATATGTATTAGTGTACGCTTGTTTTCAAGAGCACCCCTCTCCTATTATTTTTTGTCCTTGGATTTCTGCATGCAACCAATATGCCCAAAACAAACAGTAAAATAATTTTCAATTTGACGATTTGATCCTACTTATAGATGCATAAATTGAATCTTTGTAAAAAGTGGATCATAGCGCCAGTGATTTAGGCCAGTTAGAAAAAGCTTGGCAGTTTTTGCTAGAAAAATGGTCATTGAACCTGTAGAAAAAAATAAATAAAATAAAATAAAATAAAAAAACGCATGTTGATACTTAATGTGTAGTGTAAACAATCAAAAAATATTTTCTTTGAAACCCTACTTTTTACATGTGACAATGACAAATATTTTTATTTGTTTGGAACGTCAAAAAAAAAGTTTTATTAACTAATCAACTAGTGGTGTTGATTGTCATTCACACGTAAAACCGTATATGGCACGATTATAAATGGGTAAATGTGCAACACAGCCTTGTTAATCATTTTCTCATGTATAATCATTATTTATCTATATAGGAAATATGAGTATTTTAGTGTTAAAAAAAAGATCCTATTTTTTATATATTGAACAGTATCATGAAAGATATTGATTTTTATAACTGACTATTGCAAACAAATTGGTTATCTGGATAGATTCAAGTGTTATAAATGTAGAAATGTGTCAGTTATTTAATTTTAGTTGACAGTTAATCCATCCCTTTTTGTTGATTTTAGTATTTGTGGAACTGAAGTGGCTAAATGACAATATTTAAGATTTTTTTATCCGACTTTAATGGTTATTGGTGAGAAAATGTAATGACTAACAAAGTTTATGTTGGACAAGGAGAGGAAAAATGTTTGGATCTGACAATTTTTATATGTGAATGTTTTTTATTGTAAATCAATACAAAGTCATAAAATTATTTTTTTTATTTAGTTATTTTGTTTCTGTACACGGAATTTAATGCATGGTGGGCATAGATACGGCGGCACGAGTGTGCTCAGAATCGCTTTCCTTCCAAAGGGAGGTCACAGTCTTGGGCTTTGTATAGAAGAGGAGACCGCTCTTACCATAGAAGTTCATGTCACCCAAGATGGAGCCACGGCTACCAGTCTATAATAGTCATCACAAAAACAAACAAATTTAGAATTTATATATATCGCTTATCTTTAAAATAAACTTACGAAAGAGAAGGGAGGAACAGGAACAGGGATGGGCACGTTGATACCAACTTGTCCAACATCAATCTCGTGTTCAAACTTACGAGCACTTGGGCCAGAGTTGGTGAAGACGGCAGTACCGTTACCGTAGGGGTTGTTGTTAATCAATTCGATGGCTTCATCTAAAGTATCGACATTAAGACAGACCAATACAGGACCAAAGATTTCTTCACGGTAACATTCCATATTTGTCTTGACATCGGTAATCAATGTAGGTCCTATTTTTTTTCCCATCAATTAATTTCCTTCCAAACCACCTGGTATATAGATCAAGTACTTACCAACAAAGTTGCCCTTTTCATAACCCTTTACGACATGACCACGGCCATCCAACAAAAGCTCAGCACCTTCATCCTTACCACTCTTGATCAAGCGTTCAATACGCTCCTTTGATTGGACAGTGATGACAGGTCCAACATCAGTATCAGCATCCATACCATAACCAACCTTAAGTTGCTTGGCGCGTTCAGCCAACTCTGGTAACCAGTTCTTGGTTTCACCAACACAGATCAAAGTGCTGAGAGCCATACAGCGCTGACCAGCGGCACCGAAAGCGGCACCAGCAATAGCGTTCAAGGCAGACTGCTTGTTAGCATCGGGCAAAAGAACAGCGTGGTTCTTGGCGCCCAAGTTGGCTTGGACACGCTTACCGTTAGCATTACCACGGGTATAGATGTGCTCACCAGCACGGTCAGAACCAACAAAAGAGATGGCCTTGATTCTTGGTTCGTCACAGATGTAGTTGACACAGTCAACGGCACCGTGAACAACGTTCAAAACACCATCAGGAACACCAGCTTCAGCAGCAAGCTTGGCCAACATCATCATGGCTCCGGGGTCACGCTCAGAGGGCTTCATGATAATGGAGTTACCAGCAGCAATAGCAAGAGGGAACATCCAAAGAGGGATCATGGCAGGGAAATTGAAGGGGCAGATACCACCAACAACACCCAAAGGCTCACGGTACATATCTATCCGGTAAAACAATTAACAGGGTAGTTCCAAAAGAGGTAAATTAACAATGACAGACTTACAAGTTTCCATGTCTTTGGCAACAGTCAACTTCTCACCCATCAACTGGGAGGTAAGAGCACATGCTTGTTCAACGACCTGAAGACCGCGGAAAACATCACCCTTGGCATCGGCAAAGGTCTTGCCCTGTTCCTGAACAATGTTTTCGGCAATAAGCTCTTGATCCCGACGAATAAGATACTGCAAATCCATCATGACGCGCTGACGCGCAAGAACAGTTGTCTTCTTCCACTCACGAGCGGCAGCAGCAGCGCTGTCGGTGGCCTCGTTCAATTCCTGTTGGGTTGTTTCAGGTACATAGCAGAGAAGTTCTTGTGTAGCCTAAATAAGAGGTTTTTTTTTTTTTAGTTGTTTTGGCTTTATAAGCATATTTAATTCCTTTTTTTTACTTACAGGGTTGCGAAGTTCAATCCATTTGTCAGTGCTAGATTCTGTGAATTTACCGTTAATGTAGTTTTTGACAGTAGGGACACCAGACTCTCTGGCGAACTGTTGAAGAACAGGGAACTGAGTGCTGAAAGCTCTGCGAGCAAAAGGGGTTGCTCTATAACGCGGGAGGATAAGTATTTGGGATATCCTCACATAATTTTGAAAAATTTTACCTTTTAATAGTAGTGGATCTCAAGAAAGAAGTAAGCATGGGAAAAAAATTGAAAAAAAAAAAGAAACACAGAAATAAAAAGGAAACAGTTCTATAATTCTTATTTATAATCTAGAGCGTGCGAAAAAATTGCATTAACAGTTACAATTGTGACCGGTTGATGATTAAACTTTTTTTCTGGGAATTATCACTTTTCAGAAACTTTAGGCGAGCCTTATCGCACACATAGGCTATACCTTCATCAAGATAGATCTTTCTTCTTTTCCCGAAGGTAGAGGCATATGTAAGAAAAAGCAGAAAGAAAAACCCGAAAAGAGGACATGAATCTTTATTAATTATCCAACTATGATCTGGCTGATAACGCAAGTTTCAAAAATACATTAAATAAAATACATTTGTCTCAACTTGCTTTCGTTCCTTCATCGCGCCAGCAGGATGATAAGTAGACCAATGTCATCACTTAATTGCTGTGTTTCAATTTTGAACTTACTCTCTATAGTCCAATATAAATTTATGGGTGCGTTAGGGTAGATTTTTCTTTAAATTCGGTAGTTAACCTAAATTTAAGAATATGCTTTGATAAATGCGGTTTATAACTTTCATTAAAACAAGCATGCACTCTTTTAAACTCTTTTTATACTTTACTATACCTCGCCATAGGTAAATAACCTCCAAAATAGTTTTATCAATGTTTATTAACACTTTAGAGAATTGAATCAAAAACAAAATACACGGTCATGGTTAAAAGTTTATATAATACGGATTGACGCGCAATAATAACCTGTATAAACAGCATATTGAATTAAAATGTATGTCAAAATATAGCATTTTTAAACTTGTTGATGAAAGCCATCATGTATTTGTTTTGTTTTTTTGTTTTTTTTTAGAGAACTAATTCTATCTAAAAGCAGTAGTTTCCCACGGTACAGTATATGTAAAATGCAATGAGTGTAGGGCTGGGAATATCCTATCATTTTTCAAATATAGACATGAAATACAAATATGGTGGATGTATGCTGTGATACTTTAATTCCGAAAATAAGAATATATGTGGATATAGCTTTGTAAGTATAGGTGTACTCGTGGAAGAGAACATTGTTGTCAGTGATAGTTACTGATTTATTGTACATGTAACAATGCTTGAAAACAGTTCCATTACACCAAAATCATAATATATTATAAAAGACAAGAGGGTAGAACTGTAGTCAAAAGGTCGAGTAAATATTTTTTTGTCCTTTTAACTTGGAACATACCTGAATGATAGAATATGAAGGCTAACTTAATCATACCTTGGGTCATGATTTTGCTTAATGGAACCTCTACCTCTAATATCAAGTAGACACAATTGGCATTGAATTTCGATAGGCCTGATAAAGGCTTCAAGAGATAACTAATCTCACCAAGATGTCGAACCATTTACAAAATACCTCAAGTCTATCTTTAAGCGTATTTTTTTCTTGTCATTAAAGTAACCTCACTGTTTATGTTAATAAGAAGGGTAAATGTTTATATGATAAAACTCTAAAACTGACAAATTGTTTTTTATCATGTGAAATTTCGCCTTAGTGACAGTAGTTCTATTGGGTCGTTAATATATACAAACTGCGTGCTTACTATGGCAGAGGGGATTGTTTATTGCTACCATTGATTGAAGCCAAAATTCAAGTGCAGCTGTATGGGAAGACATGCCTGATTTATGCTACTGCTGCCATGCTGAAGACCATGTTTTAGACGATTGTTCTGAGCGAGAGCCTGGAGTGATGTACCCAGAGCTTGTGTTTGTAACTAAAATGAATGAAGAGGAGCAAGATGCCTACAAGGACTACGTTCTGTTTACTTTAAAACAAGACAGACGAGTTATTCGTGTTGGGGTAAACACGTTGACTTCAAAACTACCTTATTTTAATATAGGAAGAGAGATCCCATTATGCGAATTCAAAGAGGCCTACAGTAACTAAATGGAGATTTCTATTTATGACTCATTCTTTATCTATGAATGAAGGTATATCCAGGATCTCGATACATGCTATAGTCTTCATATGGAGGACGGTGACATTATTCATCGTATTTTACGATTCAGAGGTTGAGAAACAGCAAGTACATACGAATTTAATAAAACAACATCCTTCCTTTATTGACAAGTTCAAAGTTGGTTAACATATGTTTATTATATTTATTTACGCTATCAAGGATATGCTATAAATGGATGTACCATGGCTACAGATATTTTTGAAAACTTATCTCCTTTGTACATAAGAAAGCGGATTGTAAAAATAGAAAAAACCGATAACAATGCTTTTTATATAATCATCCCTCAAGGACTTGCTGCTTTTTTTTGAAATTATGGATGTTCCTTTTTGGAAGAAAAGCAAAGGGATCGTCGTCCACCGCTCATAACCAGCATAAAATCCTGGTCACGTGTGTCATAAAGCTGTCACAAATTAGTTGTGGCTTTCTAGCCCCCCTTCCTTTTTTTAATCATCCCCTTTCAAAATATCAGTGCCCGTTTTCCTTTAGCTATTTATTATGCCTCGCGCTGCTTGGAAAGGACCATTTTTTGTTGCATTCCCTGGCTTGAAGCAAGCTATTCAGCATGGTACTCCCATTGCTACACAAGGTAATTCATCGTTTTTCTTATCACCTAAATGAACAACTGCAATGTCGAGTTTAATGCTGAATGTTGAAACTTAGCTCGTAGCAGCACTATTCTTCCTTCATTTGTCGGCTTGAAGTTTTTGGTACACAACGGAAAAGATTATATACCAGTTCATGTCACCGAAGAAATGATAGGACATAAACTTGGAGAATTCGCCTTCACGCGCAAGCGTTTCAGTTATCGTTTCACTAAAGCAAAGTAAACGTACACATAAGCAGCCTTTGTATAGACATTTTTCTTTTTTCCCCCTTTTTCTTTACTACTATCTTACCTTGTATAAATTCGAGAGTTTCATTAAATCAAAAAAAAGACATTCAACCCTAATACTTTAGAACCAAAAAAAAAAAAGAGGGTGCGACAATGTTTGATATCATTTGGGGTATTTCTTAAAGAGAGAAAGAGAGAAAGAGTATATTTATGATGGTAGTCCTCTTCGCGAGCATTGATGTGTTGTTATATAAAAGGATACAACGGTGATTCTGAACAATTGCTGTCATTTTCTGCGATAATAAAGTTTTAGCGCATTTTTCTTTGTTTATTTAATTCAATGTGATTGGTTATCAAGATCTTTTGCGGATCCGAACACGAGAAACTTTTTAAATGTCATTTTTTTTCTTTCTATATTTTTCGGATTTCTTTTTTCTTTAAATATAAAAGAGATGCCTTATTCCTTGTCAGGACTGATTGGTAATCGCCCGATCTTGCCATTTTACTCTCATTCTAACTTTTACTAATCATCTCGGTAGAACGCGCATGCAGTCCTGCTCGCTTCGATCCTAATTTAGCTCTTAATCTCGAAATATGTGAAGTCATCAACAAGAAGCAAGGCAATGCGTAAGTAGCGGTATATTCCATTATATGAGTATAAAAGCTAATTTTATACCCACAGTGCCAGAGTAGCTTCTCAGGCAATTGTACGATTGGTCAATAGTAATAAGGTTAACCAGGCCATGTTGGCGCTTACGGTAAGCCTTGTACTACAACCAAGGAAAATATCCGCTAATTACATTCTCCCTGTCTTTTTTTTTCTTTTTTTTTTTAGCTTTTGGACAACTGTGCGAAAAATTGTGGATACCCTTTTCATCTTCAAATCTCATCAAAGGATTTTCTTAATTCATTGGTTCGTAGATTTCCTGATAGACCGCCAGCCCGCTATGCACCCAATCCTGTCCAGTCAGCACCGGAAAATCAATGGAATCACTTTGACTATGTTCCACCGCAGCAATTTATGGCAAACCCTGTCATTGACCGCATTCTTTACTTAATTAAAGAATGGAAGATCGCCTTGACTGAATTGTCTCGTTATAAAGACGATATGGTTCACATTAGAGAAATGTACAGATTATTACAGTTTAAAGGTAGTGTCTTTTTATAAAGAGCACAAGCTTGGCATATGACTGATTCGATACACTCGATTTAGGTTATCGTTTCCCTGAACTTAGAGACTCTTCGGTTGCCGCCTTGGCACCTGATGATGTAAGACGCTAAAAGTTAGAATTAGTAAAAAAAAGTAAACTCATTAGAACACGATAGACACTTAAGTCAGAAGAAGAGCTAATAGAAGAGGATAGAATGGCTAAATCAGCAGTAAATATCCAAAATGGCTAATTTATTTACTTATTTTATATGAATTAACTTGTACTGTATTTATAGAAACTTCAAGAATTGATCCGTAGAGGTCGACCCCAAGATTTAGTGGAAGCAAATAAATTAGTAAAGATTATAACTGGCTATGTAAGTAACTGATGTTTACATTGGATAATGCATTTATTCATGGATTGGTTCATCTAGGACCAGAGACACCAAGCCAATCTCAAAGAAAGATTTAGAGAAGATCTTCATAAAATACAAAATAAGGCTCGCTTATTGTATGAAATGCTGGATAAAATGAAAGCGGGAGATAAAATGCAGGAGGATGGAACAATGAAAGAACTCAAAAATGCTTGTGATAATGCAATTCAAAAGATCAAGAATATGATGAAGGATGAAGAAGATAGTGCTAAAAGAGGTATGGCTTAGTTTGGTACTCGACACCAAAGAGATCAAAAACTTAATCTATATCATTAGAGGAGTTGAATGAGGTGAGAACTATTGTAAAGGGCGTGGTGCTTAAATATGAGGATGTAAAGAATGGAATATTCGACACCGAGTATGATCTCTCTGGGAAATATAAAAATGAAGAGACTACACCGCAAGAGTCTACTCAGCAGGCCATCAGTTTAATTGATTTAGACGACGATATTCTTACTAATAATCAGTCACCTCAATCATCCTACAATGAATTGAATGCTATATTCAATGAGGACACAAACACCACCTCAGATAACCCCTTTGATTTATTATCACAGACACTTAAAATTACTTCATTATCTAATCAAACGCAACAACTTTCGCCCCCTAATATTTCACAATCCAATCAAACACAAACCGAAAAACCACCTGTATCATCACCATCATTGAGTCAGAGTAAGTGGAATGGGTTTTGGATTTCCAATAGCTGACAGATACCGTAATTTAGTTCAATTGGTAAATAAGAATGGGTTGCTTGTTGTATTGGATGTACTATCATCAGGAAAAGAATGGAAGCTGAAGGCTCATTATTCCAACATTTCCACTGCACCCATGGATAATATGAATTTACTACTGGCGGCTCCAAAGGTATTATATATAATGAAGATCAAGTAATTCATTCATTCATACTCATCAGTATTGCTGCTAGTCAATGCAATTGAAGATGGGATCAGTATCATCCACTACGGTACCACCTAAATCTGACAAGTCGGTTTCACAATTGGTTTCTATTAATAACCCTAATGAGGTAAATACATTTCTTTTTGTATGAATTCCACGGCTCCTGACCCTTATTTTCAATTAATAGAAGGACTTGCGTCTACGATACAAGGTCACCTATGAACAATTTGGTGTTGAGATGGAACAGACTGGAGAATATTATCAATCATAAAGATGTTTTGTAATCTTCTCTATTTTTCTATTTCAACTATTATTATTATTATAATATAAAAATGGACCTTTCCTTTTACTTATTAAACATCTATAGATTGGACATTTCTTTATCATGTATCGCTTTGAGATATATCTGTTGAATAAAAATTATTTTTTTTATTACTATTTGATGATATTTTTGCCTTTGTAATCATTGTTACTGTTAGGGTTGTTATAAAAGACACCATCATTATAAAAAAAAAATGCTCCTTGAGCAGGTTGGTAATAGTATTGTTTTCATCACTTGCACTCTCATCTCTTCTACTTTGAGTTATTGGGCCTTTGGTTATTTTTCTTTAAATATTCGATTTCACTCGTCTTGGCTTGTACTAGACTTTGGAGCGTAGCAATTGTTACTTGTAAGGAGTCTAACAACTTCTCCTTATCCGTCAGTTGCTGATTTAATATTTTCTTTTCTTGTTTCGATTTATTTTGAAGCTCTTCAAGTTGTATACGTAAACTTTCCATTTCCTGTTCATTTGTCGACTGCTTCTTCTTTCTCTCTTCTCGTAGAGTATCATCTGCTTCATTTATCAATTGATAGATTGTCTTGTCTATTTTGTGTTAAAATTATAGTGAAAATAAACCATTAATAAAATGATATACCTTTATCCACTTCTCTAAGATGAAAGCCTGCTTCATTCAATTCTTTCACTTTTTCAGGTTCTTCTTCACTTTTAATAAACTATTCCAGTGCTTTGTATTTATCAACTGATACAGCATTTCCATTTAAGAAGAAAAAACCAACATTAGCCTTACAGGTATCGTTGTCTTTCGCTGCCTTGATATAATACTCCAGAGCAGTGAAGTCATCTTGTGGTACTCCTTGTCCTAAATGATACAAGAATCCAATATAGACCTGCGAAATCAAATTATTTTGAGCTACTGCCAGTCGATACCATGTCATTGCTTTGGAATAGTCTTTTATCGTGAGATATGCATTATCGACATTTCGAAGTGCTTGACCATCATTATTTTTTGCTTTGCTGATTGTGTCTGCACTGATTTCAACTCCATCGTCTAATGACAAGCAGTCTATTGCATTAGCTAATGAGAGTATTTAATACTATGTTTTATTATGAGTTACATTCCAAACAAGTAAAGAGTTGCTCTTTTGTAAGCGCGTTGCTGCTGATATTTGACGACATGTAAAATAAAAGTAATAAAAAACGCGAAAATCTGAGGATCTGATGTTTATTCAATCTTTAATTATTTTTGAGATGGTGTTTGATATTGACCAACAACATGCGAAATTTAATAATTCTCATCTTATCACTTCTATTATCAACCATCTGAAAAGTAGGTCGAAAATGATTTCAATACTATCATCTTTTTAAATACTTGCATGGGTTCAAAGAATTTTGAATAAGGCGTCCCTATTTTTGTTTTGTAAATGCATCTTCATACTCATCGATCCACACATGATACGTTAAAATCCATACATAGACTAATTTATCATTATAAAGGGTGGATTTAGCTTCACTTTTACATTTGAGATTGTGGGAATGATCAAATTATACACATATTTAAGAAAAGAATGAGAGACATTGGAAAAACGATGAGTATTAAAAAGAAAGATAAAGATACTTTATATCGAGTATGAGAAACTCCCTTTTATCTCTGGATATCGAATTAAAAACAAGCAAACAAAGGGTCGGCACCTATTACTGTTAGTTATTGAAAAAGTGATTACATAAAAACAAACTTTCTTCTTAAATGAAGGTGACAATCCAACCAATGTTACATTTCGGACTTAAAAATTAACGTTTGAACAATAATCATAAAATTACATGTACCATAATTGATTGGATTACGCTATTATTACTGTGATATCCTTCTGGGTCAGAAAGTACTGTTATTTTAAATATCGCTATGTGTGGTGATAGCCACGTTGGCTCGTCACAAAGCTGAATTAATGAGTAAATTTTAGTTCTGCCAACAAACACATTAGGAATGATTTTCAAATTGTTTAATGATTCAAGTTAAATATTAAAGTATAAAGAGCTTAGGAATGTATGATAAAATAAGGTCACAATAAAAGGGTCTGTGACAGAAAGGAAAAGTCAGATGGTATTGCCGGGGAATTAACAGGCAAGGGAGTGTAATTCCTCAAATAGAAAGAAATATAAGAAAAAAAATTAAAGTGAATGGAGAATAATGATGAAAGATGTAAAACATAATTTTTAAAAGTAAAATATATGTTAGAGTTTTGGCTCTTCATTAACCTGGATGCTTTCATCCATTACAAGGTCTTCTTGCTTTGATCTGTGGCCACGAGATGGAAGCCATCCAAACAAACAGCCCAGTAAAGAAGGAGGTGGGGGAGTTGGTTTGTTTGATACAACCTGTTTTGGAAGGGTCTTTGGCTTAGTCGGTTTATTTTGAGTGGCCCTATTTGATTATTAACGATGTTAGCTTGTACGTGTGAAAAAAAATCTGAGTATACATACCTAATTTTTTCTTCTTTTTCGGCCAACATAGCGATCAACGCACCACCTATACTTCCTCCATCTGTAGCCAATTCCACAGAGATACGCTTGTATGTTTCAGGTGTGAACCAAGATGCAAGGGATTCACAAATACGTTCATGCATTTTAGGATATTTCTCGTAGGTGGATCCATTTACACCAATAACTATGTCATCTGTACCTTCCAATAGTCCAGTTTGTTGCTCAATCAAGGATGCCATGGCTGCACCAGCTAGACGGGCAGCACGGTTTGATACAAATTGACACACTTGTGTAAAGACGTCGAGATCTTGCGATTCTACTTGATATCCATCTTCAAAATGGAATGCTTCTTTGAAATGGTCAAATCGTGCCTCAATGGTGTCATCCATTCGTCTATTTTAAGCAAAGTTAATAACAACAATCAAGAATAATCATGTCGTACAAAATAAATCAACAGGTTGCACAATCAGTTGCAACGACTTTTAAATGGGATAAAAGGAGACAAGATAATTACCCTTCAACATCACTAGTAACAGCAGTACCAAATTCCATAGCTGTAGAGAATTCTTCAGGTCGATGACCGTTAAATAATTGCCCTTCTTTAATTAAATCCAAACAAGCCAATCGAACAAGTTCACCAATACAGGCGCCAGACATCATCTTTTCATAAAGCTGGAACTCGGGCTGACTATGATTGGCATCGAGCTCGCGATCGTATTTATTCAAAGGTAAATAAGCGTCGCTTCCAAAAATATCGATTTCGGTATTGACAAGCATCGAGGTGTCTTGGGAATATGTATGAGATGCTCCATCCAATTTTACCATGGCTGAAGTCTTCTCGGGGTAGGCAGCATTAACACCAGTTCCATAAATGAAACCAACTCTTGCCTTGGGATTGGTGTATGCGTGAGCAACCAAGGTACCTACTGTATCATTTATCAGAGCTGTAACTTTGACATTGACTTCCTAAAA
>VCJJ01002212.1:112846-129698 GCA_024139415.1 Backusella tarrabulga | reverse complement strand
AAAAAAAAAAAAAAAGGAAATAGAAAAAAACCGAAAAAGTCAACCCAATTTATAGTAGGTAGGCATAGCTTGAGAGAGAAAAACAGAAGTTTTAATGACCAATCACGCAAATGGTGTATGTTTCTGGGGCAGCACGGGGAAGCGGGCATTCATTTGATAGGTGTTGATATTTTTCCTTCAGGGTCTGATGCTTTTTCTATTTTTTTAAGACCAGGTATAATTTTCATTTCATATCAAGATTATACATCTATAACCGCATTTTACGCTAGACATGTCGTGTTTTTCTCCTCCTTTCATTTTATTTTATAAAAAGAAACCCCACTGCTATCACTATTAAAACAAAACAAAAAAGAGGCTTATATACACAAACAATGCTCGGAACAAAAAAAAGGAATGATTTCATAATCAGATGAGAACAGTCAGTGATTGGTTTATTTTATTACATAACACCAAATGGCTCTATTAGGACCCTGGAAAATTGATCTCCAACTTGTTTTTTTTCCATCAAACAACCCTGGTTTTTCCGTTTTTTTTTCTAATTTTCTTTTAGTGGCGGAGACCCTTTTATTTGTCGAGTCCCTGGCGAGTGGACCCCTCCTTTCTGTTTCAGTTGAATGTCCGCATAGACTTTTTTTATGACTCTGCTATTTCACTTAAAAGATTTGTAACGAACTGCTCCACGTTTTTTTTAACTCCATAGAAAGTGTGGAAAGAAAATGAGCCCTTTTTTCCCTCTTTTTTTTTGTGTGTGTTGTTTGGTAAATAACAATACTCAAATGACACCACAAATAAAATAAAAAAAAGTGATAGAAAAAAAAATTGTTGGCTTGCACGACCTATATATTTATTAAAAATTTTATACGTGGTACAGAGGCAGATGACTCTTCTGAATGATGGTTGAGTGACCATTATCTAATGTTCGTACAAAAAGTTAATATTACTTTTTCCATTAAATTTTTTCATGAACGGTCTGTTAAAAGGCAAAAAGAGGGAATAATTGAGTACAATAGTCATTCTTTTTGTTCTCTTAATATTGGTTTTGATATCTGCATCTCTCTCATGATCTGACATGAAATTAATTAAGAAAGTTTACAAACGCAACGTTACAAGTAGTACTTTGTTTGAAGCTCAGTCAATGTGTGCATCTTCATTCATCTGTTTCAAAAAAATGGGGTTCATCACTGCTTTTTCACTAGGTATTTCTATCACCCTTCAGTTCATTAATTTTTCAAAAATATAATAAAAGACGTTTTAAAGTCATGTTCTTTTGTTTTTGCTAAAGTTAAGAGTATATTTCAGTGTTTCACATTACATCGAAAAAAGATACATGGCTATTAACTCCGAATGATCTGTCTTTAGAATCTAATTTTTTTTAGAGCTTTCAGAACATTAAGGGTCCATCATTACTAAGATATCTCGGAAATCAAAAATACCTATACATCATGTGGTATTAAAGATGCCGCCTTGTATTTTTAAAACCGTACTTTTCTCTCTCTCCCTGGCTGTTTTATTTTTATTAAAGTACTGCTAATATATTTATTTAATATCTTGGAGGAATAAAAATGGCATTTCTGGTGCAAATGTCCGGCATAACATAAACACGAAAAATAATTAATTTAAAAGAGAAAATTAAAAGAATTTACCATTCCACGTTTTTGGCTGAAAATGAAAAGGGCTTTTGTTTATACGTTGGTATATATATATGGTGTGGTGTAAATAAACTTATAAATAATAAAAATATCGAAAGAGAAGAATAAATGATATGACTTTGATGTTAAATGACAATGAGCAAATAAAGACATACAGGTTATCTTTTGCTTTTGAATTTTAATGAAGCTTTACATTGATGTTGGAAACAGCGGAACTTTTTACAAAATATTACACCTTGAGGTCTTACATAATTCATTTATTTTCATTGATTGGGAGTTTGACATATACCTCACACCCAATGACTTAGTCGAATTTTTTTTTATTGGGTGGGCTACTATCAAGTGTGTATATGTAAACAAAATAACTTATTTGTTCTTATCGACTACAAGCGGGTTGTTATGTCCACTTCGCGCACCAATATAAACTAATTAGAATATTTCTTAGATATCACTAAAAGAGTACTAACTCTTAATATAATAAGGTTATAATTGGTAGCCTTCTTCTACAAAGAACTTTACAGACAGCTATTTTTTCCTTCTTATGAATTAATAAAAATATACTTGAGTACCAATAGGAACTTTCTTGATCGATCAATATACATCGTATAGAAATGATGGTGACATGTTTTAGACGGAAAGGGACACTTGATTAATTAATTGATCTTATCAAAGCATTTCGTTTGAAAATAGAATAGAGGATGTTTTAACTCGCTTTAATTGCGAAGGAAGAGATGAGCTTGAAAATAGGGATCCATATTAAATAAACCTGTAAGCTTATAGTACTTTTTTTTTAAAAAAAAAATAGATATATATTATGTAGAAGAAAAGAAAGAAAAGTTGGTATTCTAGACTGAAAATTTTAGTTTCCAAAAACATTGCATTATTGTTTCATATTGACGAGAATGAGTAGAGTTCAAATTCCGTAATGCTTACGTTTTCTTCAGAAACATTAAATAATAAAAATAAGGGTCCACTTTCTTATTAGTAAAACTATAAATAAAACAGAATGTGTCATTAATAAAAGGAGAAAGAGAAAGAGACTACTTTAAAACTTCTACCAAATGTACACTTTAAATTTTCAGCTCTTGGAAGATATGTATTTATACGCAAAGTAAATAAACACATATTTATTTATATTTATCCTCTGTCTCTCTCTTTCCATCTTTCCTTTTTTTCCTTTTTCCTCGCTTCTTCTACTTTGTCATATAAGAACATATACATAGCATATGTTAGTGTAAACTTATCAAAAAAAAAGTTCTTATTCTACACCTGCATACACTTTGTATTTGGTCATAGAATGGCAAGCTAAAAAGAGAGTAACGAAAAAAAAAGCTGTGCTATAAAAGGGGTAGAAGCGGAAGACCATAAAATAAAGGGGGTTATAGAGGGAGAAAGTCGTATGTTGCCTAAAATGGATTGGCATATTTTAAGCTTGTATCTTGGATAAAAGAAGGCCTCAAGGAAGAGAACCAAGTATATACAATGAGAAGTGGCTTTTATTATTGCCTTCTATTTTTTTTTTAAAAAAAAATAGAAGAGCAAAACAAAACAAAAGTGTATAGTTCCAAATAAAAAAGCACTTGTTTTCATTATTATCTGGTCCGGCTGAGCTCTTGATTTCTCTCCGTTTTCGACCTCCCCCTTTATTTCCATTCCCATCCAACATAAAATATATGCATTTTTTTTTCCCGTTAAATGCGGCTTTCTTTCTTTTATTTCTTTTTTATTGCTTACTACCATTAATAGATTCAAAAATAATAAGAACAATAGATACAGTAATAGAGAGAGAAAGAGAGAGAGGGAAAAATATGACCAAAGGTACAATAAAGAGAGCTACCTTTTAATATCAAAAAGAAAAAGGCTGTTTTCTAAAATACTATTTATACACAATAATCACGCTAAAATAAAATGCACATAAAAGAAGACAGTGATAGTTTGGGAAGATACGAGTCACCTTCACAACAGCAACAACAACAACAACTATCAGAAAAACGAGCATCAATCATTGAATCCCAAGTATCAGAGAACGAATCCATCTTTGAAAAAGAAAATAATCAAAAGAGTCGATTTCGTTTTCAAAATATATTTCAAAGTGTGGCACGACTATCATCCCTGAAGAATCGATTTCTAATCAAATCCATCGATTCAGCCAACACCCCACGTGTCATTTATATCAATCATGAAGATGGGAAGAAGCAACAGTTTATGACAAACCAGATTTCTACTGCAAAATATAACCCCATCTCTTTTTTACCCAAGTTTTTATATGTTGAGTTTAGTAAATCTGCAAATCTGTTCTTTTTGTTTATTTCTGGTATTCAGGTAAAGTACTATTTTTTTTTTCGTCAAAAGAGATGTCTCTAATGACCCTTATATAGCAAATTCCGAATATATCTCCAACTTCGCGATATACAACACTTATTCCCCTTGTTATCGTCCTTTTAATTACGGCCATAAAAGAAATCATTGAGGATTATGTAGGGTAAAAGACTGTTTAGATATAGATATGTCTATAAAAAAGACCACACAAGTAACAGATATATCGTTCTAGGGTGTTCACAAATCAGATCATCAATTAAACTCACGTCACTGTAAAATCTTTGACGGATCACAGTTTTTAAAAAAACGATGGACAGATGTCAAAGTGGGTGATGTATGTCGTATCGAGAACAGAGAGTTCTTTCCAGCCGATCTGATACTACTGAGTTCGTCTGAGCCTGAAGGACTTTGTTATATCGAAACGAGTAATTTGGATGGGTAAAGTACCAAGTCCATGAAAAAGTAGGGAAAAACTTACATTTTGTTATTATAGTGAAGTCAATCTAAAAATAAAACAGGCATTACCAGAAACATCTCATTACCTATCGCCATCAGCACTCGAAGCCTTTTCAGGCACAATTAAGTGTGAACAGCCTAATAATAAACTTTATAATTTTGAGGGTACTTTGACGCTGGAGGTAGAGAATGAGAAAGAAAAGGAGATTCCATTAGATCCGTCCAAATTACTACTTAGAGGCGCACAGCTTAGAAATACAAGTTGGACGTATGGCATTGTGGTCTTTACTGGTCACGAAACAAAATTGATGTTAAACTCAAGGTAAAGAAAGGGGGGAGGGGACATTGTTAAAAGTAGATTCTTCAGTTGTAAAATATAAAATAATAAAACGAAATAAAAATACATATAGTAAAAAACCTACAAAGGCTTCAAACGTAACAAGAATTACAAATCATAATATATTATACCTATTCATCATCCTCGTTTTGATGAGCATACTGTGCTCTGTGGGGAATTTGGTCACATCTGTAAGTTCTGTTTAATACATTTATTTATATTACTTATCTCAAGGTCATCAAAAAAAAATAGAGTCGAGCAGGAGAACAATGGAGTTATTTACAGATACCAGCACAAGAACGAGTAAAAGAATTTGGATTATATATTCTCACATTTATGATTCTATTCAACAGTTTTATACCTATAAGGTGAGCTATCAAGTAGAACGTTAAGGTAGTTTTCTTTAATAACTTTCTTTCAAACACTCCAAGTTTGATGGTAACGATGGAAATAGTAAAGTTTGTACAGTCCATCACTATCAACAACGATATTGACATGTACTATTCTAAAACCGATACCCCAGCAGTAGCACGTAGCAGCAGTTTAATTGAAGAGCTTGGTCAAATCGAGTATGTGTTTTCCGATAAAACAGGTACCCTCACCTGTAACGAGATGGAGTTTCGAGAATGCTCGATTGCAGGTTTATCCTATGCAGCCACACCCAACCTGGAACGAAAACCTGTTTCTGATAACGATATGAATGGACAGTACTCTTTCAAGGACCTTGAAATGCATGAAGCAAATGCTCATATTATTCATGAATTCCTAATCTCACTCATGACGTGTCATACCGTGATACCAGAAATTTCAAAAGAGTCGGGGGAAATTGTCTATCAGGCCTCATCACCAGATGAAGGGGCGCTTGTCCAAGGTGCAAGCACGGTCTTTGGGTATCAGTTTTATGAAAGACGGCCTCACATGATCAACTGCAGAATCAAGGTGGAGGAAATCGAGTATCGTATTCTGAATGTATGCGAGTTTAACTCTACACGAAAGAGAATGTCCATTATTTTACAGGATCCTGAGGGAACCATCAAACTCTATTGTAAGGGTGCAGATTCCGTCATTTTGGAGAGACTTGCAGCAGATGATCCATTTGAAAGTGCTACTTTACATCATCTAGAGGTTACTTTTTTAATTAATTTTTTTTTTAAAAAAAAAAAAAAATGAAACATTAATTTAATTTCGTAATAATAATATAGGAGTTTGCATCGGAAGGTCTTAGAACTTTATGTTTTGCCATGCGTATCATTGAACCAGAGGAATACAATCACTGGTCTTCCATCTATGATCATGCTACAACGACTCTTGTCAACCGATCCGAAGAACTTGACAGAGCTGCCGAGCTCATTGAAAAGGACATGACGCTCTTGGGCGCCACAGCCATCGAAGATAAACTCCAGGATGGTGTACCCGAAACCATTCACACGTTACAGGAATCCAATATAAAGGTCTGGGTACTTACAGGTGATCGACAAGAAACTGCAATTAATATAGGTTACAGTTGTAAGCTATTAAAAGAAGACATGCACCTTTTTGTATGCAACCAGGAGGACGATACATCGATACAGAGATTCTTAGCTCACAAATTAAGTGATTTACAAGCAGCCGATCATTGTGATACAGCTGAGGTAAGCAGAGAGAATATTTTTGTAAACCCATAAATCTGAGTTTATTTGTAGGGATATGCACTCATTATAGAGGGTAAATGTCTTGCCAAGGCACTCGAAAAGGATGTAGAAAAGTTATTTTACGACGTGGCAACACGATGCTCTGCAGTGATCTGCTGTCGTGTCTCCCCATTACAAAAAGCGCTTGTTGTCAAACTAGTACGAAAGTATTCAAAATCGATCCTCTTGGCCATTGGCGATGGTGCCAACGATGTCTCGATGATTCAGGCAGCCCATGTTGGTGTTGGTATCAGCGGTGTTGAAGGTCTTCAGGCGGCACGTAGTGCAGACTTTTCAATCTCACAGTTTCGATTTCTGAAAAAGCTATTACTTGTTCATGGTGCTTGGGCATATCAAAGGTTGAGTAAAATGATTTTTTACTACTTTTATAAAAATGTAACACTCTACCTCACACAATTTTGGGTAAGTACACACAGTATTATATAATATTATGACTAACAAACAAAACAGTATGCCCTTTTTAATGGATTTTCAGGACAGACCCTTTACGAATCTTGGACAATGTCGTGCTTTAATGTGTTTTTTACGATTTTGCCTCCAATGGCCATCGGTATCTTTGACCAATTTGCATCTGCCCAGTTACTGGATCGTTATCCACAACTCTACATGCTAGGACAGAGTAATGAATTCTTTAATCAAAAAAGGTTCTGGGGCTGGATTTTAAACGCAGTGTATCATTCGGCAGTAAGTCAATCAAAGCATCATGACAACAAAAGAGATTAAGATTATCCTTGTGTTAGCTTCTCTTCTTTTTAGGCATGGCTGCATTTAGTCAAGATGAAGTTTTTGGGATTGGTGGATCGGGAGGACAATGGTGGGTTGGTACCACTATTTTTTCGGCTACACTTGCAACTATTTTGTGGAAAGGGGCATTGATCACAGAGTGCGTTCATATTAAACACATGTTTTACAGGACGTAATGTACTAAATAATATTGATAGTATTTGGACAAAATATACTTTTATTGCTATTCCCGGTTCCATGGTGATATGGTTTATATTTTTACCCTTGGTTTCCTATGTTGGTCCATTACTTCCTTGGGTCATATTTACCGAATATTATGGCATTGTGCCTCAATTATTTGGTAATATAAACTATTGGTTGTTCTTTATTCTTGTTCCACTGGCTATTAATCTTCGAGATTATATATGGAAATAGTAACGTATCCTTAATCCAAGGAAATGCTTTGTATTGACCTTTTTCTTATAAATTAGCTATAAACGCATGTATAGAACCAGAAGTTACCACTATATCCAAGAAATACAAAAGTTGAATTTGCCGGATTATCGACCTCGTATGGATAGATTTAGACAGGCGGTAAATAAAGTGAAAAGAATTCAACGATTGAAACAGTCGAGAGGGTTTGCCTTTTCACAAAATGATTCGGACCAAGTGAAGCTCATTCAAGTATACGACACAACAAAGCAAAAGCCTTCTGGTTAAAATAATTTATTATTATTCTGATTATTCTAATTATTCTTATTATATCAATACACGAAACATTGTTTTCCATTTCCTTGGTCCATAAACAATATACGCCAAGAACGCATTTTAGTGCGAATGATTTGCGCTTTTATGCAGCACATTCGTTTTCTCGTGTAACCTATGGTTTTTTTGTTAAGAAAGATGTAGGCTTTGATATCAAGTTGGTTGTTTGCCAAGAAAACAGAAAAAGAAAAAGAAAACAGAAAAAGGAAGAAAAAGAAAAAAAATGATATGAAATGAGCAGCAGTGATATCTTGGCGCAAGAAGAAGATGCTCAGTGATGAAATCATCTTATCGTGTGTTCAACAATAATAATTTATTAGTCTTGTTTTATTTATATCTTTTTTTTCTCTCTCTTTTATTATTTATTGTATTTATTTATTATAAAACAAAAAAATGACTTCAACAGAAACAAACACAAACATAACCACCAACGAGCCCACGCTAAATACCAACGAACCCACTCTAACTGGCCCTATCAAGACACTCAAGGACGCCTTCCCTGACTTGGACCTTGAGATTATTGAGACAATATATGAAACTCAGGGCCACAGCCTGGACTCTGCTTTTGAGGTCCTACTCAACATGTCGGATCCAGAATATAAGCCAGATCCTTCAACTCACTTTGATCAAATGCGACAAGATGAGGAATATGCTAGACAGTTGGCAAGAGAGGCTCAGCAGCAATATCAGTCTCAGCAGAGACAGCAACAACAACAGCAACAACAGCAACAGCAGCAACAGCAGCAACAACAGCAAGAGGAGCCTCTGTTTAACTTCCAAGGTTAGTAAAATAAAGGCGAAGAAGGAGGCGAAATGAGCTATTTATATTTATACGTGTGAATTAAACTACGTAGAGGAATTGCCCATTATTAAAGAAAGGGTGATTGAGGCAGGAACAGGTAAAAAGCAAAAAGATGGCGAAAAGGGTGCTTACGTGTATACTCAGTTGTTACTATTATTAGCTGCCAAGAATAAGCTTGTTGGTTTCTATAACCAGTTTATGGCAAATAGAAGGTACTTGATTAATTTGCAATACGTAATCACTTTATTTAAACTTATTTCCATAAAAGCGATGGATCCTCAGATCCAGGCATGGGCTCTGCTGCTATGAGCAACAATTACCAGGCAGGATACCAGCAACAATACCAGCAACAGCAACAGCAACAACAGAGAAGTAATGTTGATTTGTATGAATGGGATGGTAAGTTAAGGAATGCAATTGGGAAAGTGCGTTATTAACGATACAAGAAGGTCAACCCAACAATCCATTGTTGGCTGAATCAAACAAAGCGACTGTTACTTCAACTCCTTCTGCACAACTCTTGGCGGACGAGGAGCTTGCAAGACAATTGGCACGAGAAGAAGAGGGACACACAGCAGGTAACTGGGAAAGAGGGTTTATCGTTTTATTTAAACTAACCTGTTTTATCTTAGAACCTATTGCTGAACCTTTTAACGTTCCAAGACAAGTAAATGATGATGACAATTCAGCCAATCATGAAGGTAAGCTTTATTTTGTTTATTTATTTATTATAATTCGAGCCTAATTTATTACACAAGTGACATTTACTACGCCCGATAAACCTATAGAAACTGAAAATATCACGACTCCTCCTCTCGCTACTTCACCACCCAAAACTGCAGCCATCCCAACCAAACCCAACCAGATTGTGGATGATGATTTAGATGATCTTTTTGATAAAAAAGGTAAATGTAGTATATGTAATAGATAATGCGTTGGACACTAAGTGCTCTCTTTATCTAGTTGACTTGAATGATAACGATGAGGCTGACAAGGCAAAATAATGCAACTTGATTAAAATAAACTTTTGTGCTATATTCTTATCCTTATTCTTATTATTTACAATGCTTTATTAATAATTATTTTCTCATAAGAAAAGGAGGTATGCAATTAAACTATCATTAGAGTAAATGGGTGTGTATGTGAGTGCATTATTTCATGTGCGAAATATACTGGAATACATAAGACACAATTCCCTTTTGTGCCTCAGAGGCTAATAAAGGATCGGGCAAGCGTAAGAGATTGTGGTCGTAATGGTCCCATCTATTAGAGAATAGAAATATGAATATACAAAGTAACAGTGCTAAGATACAACTTACGTGCTGGTATCACCGTAATTCATTGTTTCAGCTGAAGAGTGTTGCTTTCCCTTGATGCATCGCTTACACTTGAAAGTATCATGCGTCTCGCAGTCAGAAGCGGTATGGAGTAAGAAAAGCTGTCTCATATCTGCAAGTGAAAAGTGGCGCTCCATGTCAGTTGCCTCATCCACAACACAATTTGAAAGCGACTGCTTATGGGACTGACGTTGGAAGATCTTTTCTTCAATGGTGCCCGAAGCAATGAAGCGATAAATATAGCAATCCTTTCGTTGACCATCTCGCCATACACGCGCAAGAGCCTGTTGATCGGCAGCAGGATTCCAGTCGGGATCAAAGAGGACAAGTCGATTTGCACCAATCAAGTTGAGACCACAACCACCAGCCTTACTACTGAGCAAAAAGACAAACTCTTCGCCACTTGGATCATTGAAGCGATCAACTAGTTTTTGTCTTTTGGAGATATTCATGGATCCATCCAATCGAAGAACGCCATAACTATTGTCAGCACCATTTGTTATCGTTCTATTCATTTGAGCATACAACAATAGGTGCAACTTACTGCTGTTGTTTACAGAACTCTTGAAAGAGATCCAATGTTTGTGTATAGTTACTGATCAAGACAATCTTGTCATTGGTTTCCTTTTTTATTCTTCCGAGCATTCTAACACAGCAGTAAATTAGTCTAGAAAAGATCATGATAATAGAATCGCATTTTACCTTGCAAGAACAACAAACTTTCCAGAGAAGGCAGGATCGACTCGTTTACCTGGCTGTAAGAATCCTGATGGAAGAACAGATTCGCATCCTTCCAAGTCACTTGGTAGATTAAGGAGATCAGGATGGTTACATAGCTTCTTTAATAAAGTGATGGCCTTCAAGGGTTGACTTCCATGACCACGTAGCAATAATTTGATTTCGGGAGAAGTCAAGAATACGTCATACAAGGCCGCCTGGAGTGGTGCCAATTTGCAGAATACAACATGCTCATATTTGGTAGGGACTAAGAAAATAGGATATACGGTTGGTTTTGTATATTTATCATATCAGTAAATCCGCCACTTACGATATTTTGTTAGAATGTCGTTTGTTCTTCGAATAGTAAATCGAGCGCCAATCTTCCAGAATTCGGCCACCTTTTCATCACTGATTGTACGCTCCTTTTCAGAAGCATCTGCGTCACGACCACGTAAAATAGGAATTTCATAGTTCTTTCTAAACTCGTTTGGAGTGCCAAGGAGACCGGGATTGGCAAAATCAAGCAATGCATAGTATTCGCTGAGATCATTCTATTATAAGTTGTGAGTATAAACATGCTTGCCAAGTGCTTTATATCTACCTGGATGGGTGTGCCCGAAAGAATAACGCGTCGTTGTACAGGCAATGCATTCAACTCTTGGAAGAGCAATGATCCTGAATTCTTCAATCGATGTCCCTCATCACACAGCAATAATCCGATGGGCGACTTTTTGAGGTATTTTGAATAGGCTCTTAAGCTTTCATAAGAGATGATCAGGATGGGGTTGACGACTTGTCCCTGTGCTGCGCCCCAGCGTTTGACCGAGCTGATCTTTTCTTTGCTGCCTGCGTTATCAATCACAAGAGGTCTCACGCGACTGACACCGACCCATTTGACTAGATGTAATGAAATATGAATAAAACGGACATGATGGCTTTGGCAAACTTACTGAATTCATTTTCCCAATTTCTGACAAGACTTGAGGGGCATGTGACAATTGCCTTATTGATAGTGGGTTTGCCCAATTCACCAGATTGCTGAAGTAGAGTCCAGACAAGTGCAATGCATTGCAACTAGTAACACATGTTGATATTCCATATATCAAGTGTGATGTATACACTTACTGTTTTTCCCAAGCCCATTTCGTCAGCCATGATGCATCCAAAAGCACCTGGCTCCACCTTCCCCGTCGTGCAATTGAATAGAAATTTGACACCTTCCACCTGGTGAGGACGCAGCACTCTTGCAACAATTGGATCCACCGTGACATGGACCTGCTTTGCCTCCTCCTTCTTCAGTCCCAATATTTCAGACAGCGACTTTTCCTTCTTCTTCTTGACCACTTGCTCCACCTTCTTTTCTTCCTTCTGGACAGGTGCCTTATCTGGGTCGTACAGTACAAGTGCGTCTGGTGCCGTGTGGTCGTAAAGCGCACGCAATAAATGTCCTGCTCTCCTACGGATACCAAGTGTGCGTCTTACATTTGCAGTGTCAGCCGCATTGGCATTGTTGCCCATGGTGGGGACTTTGAATTTTTTGGTAAGAATCGACTTGGGATCGTAGTTTTTGGGAAGGCGGGCCAAGGGTTGGTAACATCGCAAAGAAGACTGGTTTGTGAGGGGTTTGAGAACTGGCCTTTTAGTAACAGTGCCTTCATCCTCGCTGTCGCTAAATTCGGAATCGTCGTCTTCGTCGTCGTCATCCAACTCGTCTTCACTACTGCTTGAATCTGCTTCATTTGAATGAGAAACAACTTGCTCTTTTTGTTCTTGTTCCTCTACTTCGTCCCCCTCGTCATCGTCGTCTGATATATAAATTGTTCTTGGTTTCTTCAATAACTTTGGCTCAGGGACTTCAGACACTTCCTCTCTCGGCTTCCTCTTCTTTAAAATCATGTACTCGACTTCTTTTTTTTTGGAGAAACAAAGGGAAAAAAATGATAAAAAGTAAAAATTGACAAAAAAAGGTGTGTGTGACTATTTTGGACGTATCAACCAATCACGCTTTAGAAGCGACTCTGCATATTTTATGATAGAGCTTAACACTAGAGAGGAAAGTATATACCTTTTATCAATCAGTAAAGAGAGTGAGAAAAAGAAAGATCAAGTCTTAAAGAATTACACCTGAATTTAGTAAGCACATGATCCCATGTATAAGCCAAGGATACAAAAATGTCAACCAGTTCTACACACAAGATATCCAACCCCCAAGTATCATACTTGTTTTCTTCTTTATCTACAAGTCTAAACATTTTTTATAGTATGATCTTGATATTTTTAAATATTCCTGATAGCCACATTCGCAATATGCGCTCTATTGAGTCCATCCAATGATATTTTTTTAAAATTGACTTTTCCTTCAATGAAAGCTCTTGATTCCGTTTCAAAAATGATGAATATGGTCGGACCAATAACCTTACTTCCATTTAAAAAAAAAATTTTATGGATATATTTCCTCTTTTCTTTTACCATTTACAGAGAAATGGAGCGGAATATACTACGGTTTCTCCATATAATTGGAAATTCTTTCAACCAAAAAGACTCGATAAATCGTACGACAATTGTGTGCTTCATAATAAAAGTGGTTCTTATAAAGGTAAATCCTAATGCTCTTATTTTCTGGACTTATTAAAGTTAATTATATCAACAACAAAACCATTGAATAGAGTCAGTTGAATAGTCAGCTGAAAGCACATCTATCAATCAATATACTATCCAAAAGTGGTAATATCTTGACGATCAATGCTGACATTTGCGAGAATGACCCTCCTCGACACTTTGGGCGTTTATCCGAAATAATTCTTCAAAATGGAGATTCATAGAATTGGCACTGGTAATTTGTATATATAATTCATTTAATTATATTAAAAACAGGGTTAGAAAGAGAGATTAGCTCACTAAAAATGGCCAATTGGTGATGATCAACTGAGTAACTCATTCTTATTAAAACTTGTTCTTTTCTTTTTTTTTCTTTTATTCTTGATAACCAAATGTAGTTAGCGTTATGGTGCTAAAGCCACATGAGTTTTAAAGTTGAATTTAATAACGCATAGTAGAAGAACTTTTTTTTTGGTGCTAGTGAATAATAATAATAATAATAAAAAGAGGAAATGAAAAATAAAAGCAAACGTCTCTCTCTCTATCTGTAATAGGATTCAATTAAGCACTATCTTATCAAAATATTATAGATATAAAAAAGAAAAAAGCAAACAAGAGTAACTCAAATCCCACTAGATCTACGGATTGTTCCTGAACTATTTCTGTTATTGTAAAACCAATCTATTCATTTCCCGTTTAACAAACAAAAATCAAGTTAACAAATCAAATAACGGGTGTTCCACTGGATCGAGTATCTGAGTAACTAAGTGTGTTATGCCCGTCGGTATTATTAAATATACACTTTGCTATTTATTACAATTATTTTTAAATAGAATAAAAAGAATGTTTCATATAAAATAATGATAAAATATCACTAATTTAGAAATAAAGCATCATGTATAAAGACATGCCTATAGGCATTCTAGCAAGATGAATAGGATTAAAAGTTTTATTTTACTTTATTTATATGCGAATAACTATTATAAACCCTATTTTGTTTACTTTCCAATTGTTATTGACAACTTGATCTAATCAATTGTTTCTCTTCAAAAGCCTAAATTAGGAAAACCCTCTCCTTTTTCTCTGGTTTTTAAAGATCCGATAACGATTGCTTTTTCAATCATCTTCTGTATAGTCGTTTCTATCCTATGCAAAAGGACGCATGTTTTTACACCTGATCTTCTGAGAAGGTCTGCATAATAAATATAGTTTTGATTATTATTGTTTCAGAGCAATCAAGATACACCAATCTATTCTCTAAACGATTTTCTTCATCTGAGTTTCAAGACATGGCGCTGTAAAAATAGCATTAAGCAAGTGTACAAAATGGCAATGGTGTATACGCAAAATAGCCATTTTATTTACACAAATGTCCTCAATGTTTACTATTATTATCTTGGAGTAAAAAATTGGAAGAATCTTTTTATCTATATATATAATAATTATCAAAAATTACCCATTACTGTTTACGCAATACTTTTTAGCCCTTATTAATTATACTTTTAATAATATAATGTAATTAATAGCAACCTGTTTTTTCTTTTTTGTTTTTCTTGCGTGATTTTGAAAGGACTGTTTCCATTCCGTTATAGTTGATTGGTTATTGAGCAAAACATGTTTCTGGTGTTGAATATTAGGTATTGACGCTTATATTTTTTTTCCTACATGCAATCAGCTATTGTTTTACTTGATTTCTTATTAAAAGCGACATTTATTATTTGTATAAATATAGTTTAGTTTCTCTTTCTCTTTTTTTTCGCTTTTTTTTTTCGCTATTTGACTCTTTTCTTTTTCAACCATTCATTATATACTCCATTTACATTTCCTTTTTCATTTGGGCATCATAAAAACACGCACTTAAAAAACAATGTATCCTCTACAAGCAGCAAACATATATAAAAAGCCCGACCTTGCAATATCAACAAATCAGCAATTTGCACCTGTCTTTGGGTGTGTACCTGTTTCATTAGATATCAACACCACTTTCCCTACTCCAAAAGATGAAGATTATTATATTTTTGAAGGTTCCCCACAATCTTCAAAAAATGGACAAATAACACCGTTATCACCTTGCTCTGTATCCGATCAGAATAACCTTACTTTTATTTATAACAATTCTGTGGTGACGGAAATGTCAGCAGCACCTGATTCTTTTGCGTTATCTAATCATAAAATGCCGCGAGTTACACACTATGCATCAAATGTAAATATATAAATACACTCATTTCTTCTCTATTTTTAGCATTGATAAAATAACTCTTTTGTTCCTTATCTATAGGATGCGATAAAAGGTGTTAGCCCACAACATAATTCATTTGTGACAACCGAGTATACAAACTTGGTTTCAAATACGTTTCAAAACGAAGCGATTATCAATCAACCCGCTACGGTGACACCCTATCATGATAATAAAAAATCAATGAAACAACAGGTTGATGATTCTCAGGAAAAGAACTCGACTAAACAACATGGTGCATTTACACCAACCAACTTTAAACATATGTCTCGAGAGCAACTTATCGCAAGACTACTTGTTTTGGAGAATGAGAAAAGCAGTGGTCACCATTCCAAATCTCAACAACAGTCTGTTACCACCCACTGTCACTGGAATGGCTGTACTAAAAAGTTTGATACTTTAAAAAAATTGATAGCACATCTTACTGAAGTTCACGTAGGTGGTGGCAAGGTAAATACACACTAACAGATCTATCATTCTCTCTATGAAAACTTATAATGACTATTGTAGCCTTTTTACCAATGTGAATGGGAAGACTGTCCTAGAAAAGACCATCCATTTACTAAAAGACACAAAATGTATAACCATTTAAGAACACATACTGGTGAGCGGCCCTTCACTTGTACAAAACCAGGTATGTACAATAATATCACTAGAAGGAGATCTATCTAACGATATATATAGATTGTGAAAAGAAATTCTCGCGTCTTGATTCTCTGAGCACCCATCTAAAGACTCATTCAAACATCAGGCCTTATGTATGTTTATCAGCTGGCTGTGGAAAGGCATATTATCATTCAAGGTCACTAAAGAAGCATGAAAAAATCCATGAAGTAGCCACTTCACCTTCGCCTGAAGGAGAGACCCTTGCTGCTCAATCAATTCAGCAGCCTTTCATTCCTTACAATCAGTTTATGTACGGTGAAAAGATGTCTCTTATTGATACATCAATGCATTTGTTTTAAATGCACATTCATATACATATTTCCCATCTTTAGCATCTTCACTCCCTCCCTTTATCTGCTTGTTTATTCATTCTCTTTTAAATACATTTATCCAATACCTTATTGTAATATGACTGGTTCAGTTACAATATATATACATATACTTTCTCTCTTGCCTATTTTTTTTAAAGTTACAAATGAAAATGGTGTACGCATCGTCCATTACACTTAAGTACTTTTTATGCCACATTTTGTATATGCTTTCTTTTTTTTTT
>VCJJ01002212.1:102742-112836 GCA_024139415.1 Backusella tarrabulga | reverse complement strand
TTTTTTTTTTTTTTTTTTTTTTTTTTTTGTACATTACTTTTTGAAAATAAATAAATGGTTTTTCTTGCCTTCTGTCATTTAAAGTTAATTTCATCAGGCAATAATAAAGAACTTTATTTCATAAACTTTAACCATGATAGTTTCTCACTATTAGTAATCAGGTACAATTTAAAGAAATAACAAGTCATGGCACCACACATCAGAATAATGTCAAAAATTCATATTTTTTACATGTCCATGGCCATAGTAAACTTTATTTTACTTTATCAAGAAATTTGACAGCGTCTTCTTATTTTAAGATAAAACAAAACAAGGAGCCATAAAAGGAAGAAAACACCGGTTGGCATTTATGTACGTATAGGTTTAAATGAACTATTTTTATACACTTATTAATGAGTCATGATTTATGACAGTTTTAAAATTTGTTAAAAGTCATTAATTATCAGGATCTATTTTATCATTTAAGAGTCATACCAACGTAACTCGATGCCTACTACTCAAGAAGAGAGATTAGATGGAGTTGAAAATAGAAGAAAATCAGAAAATCATATCATGCTGACCTTCAAAGAGGGTTTCAGTGCTCAAGTGCCTGAATATCTCAACAGAGCCTACTCGGTATTCAGGTAGTGAGACCCGTCTCAGACTTAACATTTTTTGGTCAGACCAAATTTTTTAGCCGATGATTATTTTTTAATACCAGTCTCGTCTCACTTTTACACTGCAACCTTTACCATGTACCTGAGAAATACCTCAGATATTCTGGTAAAACAGCCATGCCCAATCTATGCAAGAAAACACTGAACAAGAAATTGTAAAATACGAAAATATAAATAAACTAGCTAAAATGGGGACTCATTAAGAATTGCATTAAAAAAGTAGTGAGCTATGAGAAAAGGCTTCATAAAATCACTATTAAGCTTCAAGTCTAAAAAAACCGTTATTATATTTAATCACAATATAGATATAATCCTGACTCAACAATGTCCTTTTTTTAAGAAATTACTGCTCATATTTTCTGAGCACAATCCCAGTTGAGGTCTCATCTATACAATAAAATTGAAAAATCCCATTCCATATTTTTTAAAAAGACAACCCGAAAAAGTGAGCGCTAGGATTGTTGCTTTCAACTCTCTCCAGTTTTTAAATTTGATATGCATTAGAGTTTCTACCCACTTTATACAAAAAGCACAAGATTAGTGTATAGTATGAAAGAGAATGTATGTGCTGCTATTGATAGCACGTAAACCTGATGTCTTTCTCTCTTGATATGACACGTCGAAAAACCACCTAATGGTTCCGATCGCGTAGTGCCCTTTTTTTTTAAAAAAAAAGAACAAAAATTGACATCTTTTATTGTATATAGATTTTATTAAACATGAATTTCTGTTTTCGTACCCCTCCTTTTTCTGTCAGAGTAAGAATTTGGTTAACGGTATAAGAAGAATATATCGAGGCTTTTCTTTTTGCTCTTGACACAATTTTAATATCTTAAAAGCCTATTGTCTATTCCCGTTTTTGAACAATTTTCCATCTCTTCTTTTGCATGGTAATATACCACAGCTATTGTATTTTAAGTTGGAATAACAATCGACTACGTGTCGTCATTATGATGCGAACATAATCCACGTTATTATTAAAGCTCAAAATGGGTAAGGTATTTGTTTTATTATCAAAGCTAATATAAGAAATATTGTATTCATTCGTTCTACCTTCAATAACTACCAAACAGACTCATTTGTATAACCAATACGTGGAATACTGCGTTCATATACAAAGGAACCTTTGTAATAGATGAGAGCGGTAATAGAATCATAATGAAGTGATTTTTTCTTATGACAATACTTTTTCTCAACTAATCGAGAAAAATGATATCGCTTTCTTTACCGGATAATGAAAATAATTTACTTTTTTGATACAGAGGGTGTATCTCTCGAGAAGTATTCTTCTTTATCACATCTATGGGAAACCAATCTAGTTTTAAAAAGATAATTTCGTTCCTGAATTGTAAGGTAGCACAACATTTCTTTGTGAGAGATCATTTAATTTGAGGTTTTACTCTACCCTTCAAACACGCAATGATTCATCTATGCTCTTTTTCATAAAAAAGGAAGATCATTTCGATTCAAATATCGTTCGTTTCATTATATTACAAGTACAATCATTATCTCTGAGAGAGTATTTCATATGAAATACCATGGACGTATAACTTTTTTAGATAAAGCGTACGCAATAGGTTTCACGACCAAATAAAAAACACGACTTATGATTGGTAGTAAAAGGTTTAAAGTGAAAGATTTATATTTTTTTTTACAAAGACACCATTGTACGTAGTAAACAAGCGTAAAAAAAATGAATGTTTAGTGATAAGAAATAATATTTATCAGTTTAAAATGATGTCAACACGATTCAAACGTGTTATTTTTTTTTATTAATAAGTGTTTATAAATAAAAAAGAGAGCGAATGTGCTAAGAAGAATGTAGATGTCCTATCGTCCATTTAGTATTGCCATTTTATCAGAAACACACTTAAATAACAAAACGTTTGAATCAAGGTACTTTAAGAGGGAAAGAAAAGAAAAAAGGAACTAAAGAGAGAGATAGAGTAACCAAACCTATTTTTTTTTTTTACTTTGATAGTGATCTCTTTTCCTCCATCATTTTTTAGTGCTTTCAAACACGGTTCACAAAAAAAAGTGGCTTTCAGCCGGACGAGACTTTCCTTTTTTAGATCGAAAAAAAAGAAAAAAAACTTTTTTTTAAGAAAAAACAAGGACTTTCAAACTACAAATAGTCAAGAATACCAACCTACAATTTTCTTTTTTTTTTCACTTATAAAATATGGAGGTAATAAGCATATAAAGACATACTGCTGTTCACTCTTATTGACAACTTTTTTTTACCTTTTTAGCAATTTGTAGCAGGCCTTGAAGATCTTTTAACAAAGACAGCAACAGCTCAAGACTCGGAAACTCTTAGAAATGTAAACTTGTATTTCTGCCGCCTTGGCTTTTCATTTATATTAAAAACAAACACATTTTCTTGTTTATTGCTAGGCTACTTCCACGTTGAATACTCAGTTCTATATCTCTGCTGACTGTATTCCTGCCTTTGTACAAGTGATAAGTCGCTCACCCCACGTTCAAGTGCGTCAACTTGCCGCTGTTGAGTTGAGAAAGCGTATTTCAAAGCGCTGGCAGGATATCCCTGCTGATGCTCAAACTGCCATTCGTGGTCAATTGTTACAAATTGCTTTAAATGAGCAACAGTAAGTTTGTGTCAAAAAAAAAATTTTTTTTTCTGGAAACATTGAAATATTCTTTGTTCTCTAGCGAAATTGTGCGTCATTCCACCGCTCGTGTCATTTCATCTATTGCTCGCATTGATGTTCCCGAGAATAAATGGCCAGAGTTATTAGGTTTCTTGAATGAAGCCTGTGCCAGCAGCAATGCCATTCATCGTGAAGTTGGAACATACTGTTTATATACTCTATTTGAGGTTATTGCAGATTTTTTCATGGACCACACTGCTCCTCTTTATGACCTTTTCAACAAAGCCATTGTTGATCCAGAGAGTAAGCGTGTTAGAGTCACTACTGTATTGTAAGATTTTTTTTTTTGGGGGGATGAAAAGCGGGTGGTGCTCAAAAGAGGTATCTAAGCATTTACACTTGTAGAACACTTGGTAAATTGGCTGAATTCATCGAGGTGGATGATAAAGAGAACGTTGTAAGTATAAGTATAAAGCAAGCAAGCAATACGATTGGCTTAAAGAGAAGGCGACTAAATACACGTGTTATGTAGAAAACATTCAGAAATATGATTCCCGGTATGGTCAACGTTTTGGAGCAATGTCTCAAGGAAGGCGACGAAGAAAGTGCAGGTGAAATCTTTGAAGTTTTTGATACTTTGTTGATGTTGGTAAGTAAATGAATGGTTCAGTGGGTGTACAACCGTGTGTTTAATCATTGTGTGTGTCATCTTGGATAGGATGCTCCTCTTTTGTCCAATCATTTGGTTGATTTGATTAGATTCTTCCTTGGTATTGGCTCCAACCGTGAATTAGACGATTCTCTTAGAGTTATGGCCCTTTCTTTCCTCATGTGGGCTGCTGTATAGTAAGTACTTGTAGTATAGAGAAGAGGCGTCAAATCGAGGGTATTGAATGGGGTTACATTAGTAAACAAAACAAGATCAGAAGTTTGAAGCTCGTTGGTTTTATTGTGGAGGGTTTGATGCCCATTGGTACTGAAGAAGATCCTGAGGATGTTGATGAGGATTCTCCCTCTCGTGTATGTATTTATAATGTAATGGTATGATCGTTTATTAATATTGGATTATATGTACAATATATAGCTTGCTTTCAAAGTATTGAACGCTCTCGCCACCAACATGCCTCCTCAGCAGGTATTCCCCATTGTTATGCCTGTTGTAGTTGCATACATGCAGAACCCTGACCCCAACTACCGCAAAGCTGCCATGATGTCTTTTGCTGTCATTATTGAAGGCTGTGCCGAGTTCATGAGCCCTAAACTCAATGAGCTTTTACCTCTTGTTTGCTCTGGTTTACAAGATCCTGAAATCATTGTCCGTCGTGCCGCCTGTATGGCTCTCGGATGTCTTGCCGAAGAAATGCCCGCTGAAATCTCAGAAAATCATCAGACTTTGCTTCCCTTGGTGTTTAACTTGATGAATGATACCAACCCTGAAGTAACTAAGCATGCTTGTAACGCATTGGATGCTATTTTGGAAGGTTTGGGTGATGAGGTGCTTCAGTATCTTCCCATGTTGATGGAGAAATTGTTGTTCCTTTTGGATAACGCTCCTCAGACCGAGACAAAGGCTACTGTAATGGCAGCTATTGGCAGTGCCGCTCATGCCGCAGGTGAGGGTTTCGAACCTTACTTTGGAGGTGTGATGCCTCGCATTCGTCACTTGATGACTTTGACTGAAGGAACAGACGAAGCATTACTTCGCGGTGTCGCAACTGATTCTGCTGGTGCCATTGCTGAAGCTGTTGGTGCCGAAAAGTTCAGACCCTTCACTCAGGATTTGATGGCTTTGGCTATTGAGCAACTTTCTTTGGACTCTCCCCGTCTCAGAGAATGCTCTTATGCCTTCTTCTCCATCATGGCTCGTGTCTTTGGTGAGGAATTCGCTCCTTATTTACCTACCGTCATGCCACCCATCATTGCTTCTTGTAAGGCCGAGGAAAAGGATGAGGCCAACTTTGGTAGTGAAATTGATCTTACTTTGGGTGACGGCGAAGAGGAGGATGATGAAAGCGCTTTCAACTTTAACTCTGCTATTGCTGATGAGAAGGAGTTTGCTGCTGACGCCCTTGGTGAACTTTTTGAAAACACACGCACTCATTTCCTTCCCTATGTCGAGTCCTCTGTTCAAGAATTGACTGAACTCTCCTTCCATCTCTTTGATGGTGTCCGTAAGGCTGTTGTTGGCAGTTTATTCAGCTTCCTCAAGACCTTCTACGTCATGTCAACTGCTGATGATTGGAAGGCTGGTTTGCCCGTCACATATCCTGTTCATGAAAATGTCCAGAATATGACTACTCTTATTATCCCTACCATCTTGAACATGTGGAAGGATGAGGATGACAAGATGGTCGTTGTTCAGATGTGTACCGAATTAATCCAATCTCTTAAGTTAATGGGTCCTTCTATTATCGCCGAAAGCGTTGATGAAATTTCCCGTTTTGTCCTTGATATCTTTGAAAAGAGATCTATTTGCCAGCAAGCCTATGATGAGGATGACTTTGTTGATGAAGAAGAAGAGGCTGAGTCTGAATCTCTTTTGATTGGTGCTGCTGGTGACCTTGTAGCCGCTCTCTGTGAAACTGTTGGTGAAGGATACTCCTCTTACTTTGATGTTTTCATGCCCCTGATTGCTAAATATTACAAAAAGTCAAAGACTCCTTCTGAGCGATCCATGGCTATTGGCTGTCTTGGTGAATGTATCACTGGTATCAAGACTGCTGTCACACCTCACACTGAACGCTTGCTTCAACTTTTTATTAAGGCATGTGGCGATGAGGACCAATCTGTCAAGAGCAATGCTGCTTATGCTTTAGGTATCCTTGTTGCTAATTCTCAAATGGATCTTAGCGCTCAATATCCTGTTATTTTGACTGCATTGTATCCTCTTTTCCAGGCTCAACCTGTTCCTAATATCACCGATAACGCCACCGGTGCTGTTGCTAGATTAATCATTGCTCGCCCCGAGGCAGTTCCTCTTGATCAAGTATTACCTGTCTTCATTGGTGTTCTTCCATTGAAGGCTGATTTTGCTGAGAACGAATCTGTCTTTAACTGTATATTCCAACTTTTCCGTGCCAACAACTCATACGTAAGTTCTTTTTTTTTTGTGATTCTTTTTACTTAGTTAACATCTGTCTTATTTTTTTAAAAAAATAGATTCATAGTCAAGCTGCTAGCCTTCTTCCCGCCTTTTTGCATGTCTTATCCGACGAAGATCAATTAAATGATAGCACACGCGCTGAATTAATTGAGTTATTACGTGCATTGAATGCTCAGTCACCTTCTCTAGGTTTGGCCACAAGCGATTTGGCTCGCTTTTTGTAAAACAGAACATACAACACCTCTTTTTTAAAAAACATATTAATTCCCTCACCCAACCCACTTTTAGACTTCTTCATTTGAAAAGAACAGATTAATAAACATCAATTCTATTTAATATTTAATATTCAATATCGTTTTATTAAATAAATACTATTTATCATGGAAATGTGTGTGTTGTTCCACCACTGCTTACTAAAAACATCTGGGTGGAAATATCACCCCATGAAATATTCTGCTGACCCGAACATCTCATCACTAGTTTTTTTTATTATTATTATTGTCATAGACCTATGAAGCTGAAAGATGTTGACCGATGAAGCTCGATTTCCTGGTCCGCCTAGAATTGGTTTAAAAGATGGAGAAAGCTATTCAATTCTCACTATTATTAAAAAGTTGTCTTCAATGAGTTCACTTTAATTAATCACAACATTGACATACGTGTTAACGCTTACCATTGATAGTTTATATTTTTGAGCAGTTGTTGGGTATTAATTTGTAGTTCCTGTGAATTGTGCCGAAAAAATAGCTCAATGACCATTAAAGTAAATGTCTTCTCAGCGAATCAGAAACATATACAAGAAACGAGTTGCGCTCATTATAAATCATTTTTAGATACATAAAACAAATGAACTAGAAAATAATTGCAGCATTAAATGTAAACTGTTGATACATTATTAAATCGTATTGATTTCCATATCAACAGAAAACGCACTCATGAGCTCACTCTTAAAAAGGATCTATAATTTGCCAGAGATTTTTACAGATCGGGATTTATTGTCTCAAATATAGCAAGGTGCTATATACGACTGACTGAGACTGCTATATATTAGAGTTTTCTTTCTTTTTTTCAGTGCATATTTTTTAATTTTTAAAACAATATTACATATAGAAAGAAGGTACTGTTGTCTCACACACAAGGTCATTATATTTTTTCCTTTTTATGTATTTTTAGTCCATTTTAAGTTGCTAATTACGGTAATGGTTATGAACAGCATCAAAAACTAGGCGTAATGATCTCTATCGACTTTTATATGGATATTTACGTCAAACTTACATGTAATGGACATACATGAAGTCTAGAGTATATATTCGTATTTAGGTAATAGGTTTCTTATACGCTTGGTTTAAATATAGTGATACTTCTGTTAAAAATAAACAACGGGCCCCTAGAAGAGAAATGCTACTCTGTAACAACGATATTAAAAGAACCCCTGTTTTGAGCTGACTAGTGTAATAATAAAACTTACTGAAGTACGTTGGGACATTGATTATTACTAACGATTAGAAACTTCATGTATGTGATTGTTAACCTTAAAAGGTGTTGTCTAAAAACCTAATAATTTAAACTCCTTAACATTGAAATCCGAGACTAAGGATTTTCAGGTTGAATATTCATATTTGAATCATTTAGCCATTTACATAATTATTTCAAGTGTAGTATGACGAACTGACAAATGAATATTGGGGTAATTTATTTGAATCTGTTCTTCACTATATATTGTTTCGATATGCTAGGAATTTTTAAAAATATAAATGTCTTTTAGAAAATAAATACTCCAGGCACACACATCAAAACGGATAAACAAGAGCTCCTTACAAAACCAAAAGTATGTCAAGGTCAAAAAACTGGCCTGATCGACATTTTATTTTGAGTTGGAATTGCATGATTTCAATTGACCTATGTGCAGATTTCCCTATATATCCTATTCCATAAACTATTATTATCACATTTGACAATGTTTCAGTACGAAGATCAAGCAATGTATAGATTATGATCTATAAGAAAAGATATTCGTGCCGTGAAACAACTGGATGGCTAAACTTACTTAATCCAAAAAGAAAAATAGTATAAATATGAGGAACTTTCAGCTGTCAAATGAATCGATATCAGTTTTATTTTCTGTATTAACACCATTATGAAAGGAATCTTAGCTATTGTCTGCTCTTTGGCTCTTGTTGGCTCTGCTTTTACCAGTGTTATCCCTACCCCTTTGGAACAGGCTAATGGTGATTTAATCACTGGAACTGAAGGTATTAACGTCTTTTCAAATGCTGATGGTAATTCATTGACTCATGTTGCTTTCAATTGAATATTCTCACTAATACATTTAATAGAGCAAATTATGTTGAAGCGCGAGGAAGCTGCCTTGAACTATGCTGATCTCCATAAGAAGAAGAATGAGAAGTGCAAACATAAGGACAAGCACCATCATCATGAGGAACATTATCACCACCATCCTCCCCCAAACCACCGACCTCCACCTCCTCACCATGGTGATCATCATCACGGAAATGAGCACGGCCATCGCCCTCCTCCTCCTCCTCCTCCTCCTCCTCCTCACGGCGGCCACGACGGCCACGACGGCCACGGCCCTCAACCTCGTCTTGCTCGTCGCCACCATAAGGAAGACCACTATCATGGAAAGCCCCATCACGACGAGGAGTACCATCATCATGAAGAGTGGCATAACCATTTTCCCCCTCATCATAGAGATCACCATGGAGATCGTCATCGCGACAGTGATCACGGATTTCCTCCTCCACTTCCCCCCCCTCCTTTCGATAGTCCTGATGTTCTACCTCCTCTTACCCGTCGCCACCACAAGGAAGACCACCGTGGAAAGCCCCATCATGACAACGATTATCACCATGGAAAGCCCCATCACGATGATAAGCACCGCCATGGTCGCAAGCATTAAATGATATCTACATCTTTGCAGAACTACATGAATCATTTTACCTTAGCAATAAGGAATTATCATAAATCATAAACTACACAAATTTTAAATAGAAAATACTGCGTTTTTCCTTTATATTATTTTTTATGACTCCGTCTTTTTCCTCTTAATGATGTATAGTTGTTAAGTTCTGATAGTAAATTGTCTTTTAATTAAAATTACTAAAGTAAAAAACTTTTGTTAGTCGCTCCATTTTCACCATATTTAGTTATATATGCCTCTGCGTAAATTTAATATAGCGCTAACAAAATGTCTTTCAATAGCTGACTTGAAACAAATTTGAATGGCTTAATACAAAATCAGCAGCTCAACATCGAAAAGTGCAATGATTTCAAAGTCTATTGGAAAATAGAGTATATTGTGTGTCATATTTAAAACGTCAATAATAAGAGTAGCACTTTGAAAAAATTAGTATTTATTGGGGCATTCGTAGCACTTTATGAGCCCTTGCATTATTTGTTATAGAGATATGTGAGGCGTTCAGCTGAACCAAGCTACCGGAATCGTATATCAATTCAAATTAATCTAACATGGTTCATAGCTCACTTTTTGCTAATTGAAAAAAAACACCCTGTTTCATACAAATATATATATCCAATTGCTCGTATAATGTTTTTATATTCTAAACGGTTTAATATTATTAAAACATATTTTTCGTTCCGATAATGTTTCTACATTCCTGGAAATAACATTTACATGAACTATTATATATTCATGCAGATCTTTTTAATATAACTTTTCTTGATCGCCTCTGCAAGATGACG
>VCJJ01002212.1:90331-102728 GCA_024139415.1 Backusella tarrabulga | reverse complement strand
AACTTTTTTTTTTAAAAAGAAAAAAAAAAAAAAACGAGAAGAACAACCAAGAAAAGACATGATAAGTTTACTTCTATTTTACTTTTTTTATTGAATATGCTTTAACTATTTTCAGAAATAGTTTTCAGATATGCAGTGTCTAGTTTGATATTTGTTATTTCATCATCCACGTTTGAGCTAAAACTGTTTGATCGACTTTGGACAATTGGTGTTGTCGAACCACTTCTGGATCTATTAAAGAACTGACCAATACCCAAGAATTTAGAGTTTTCATCTTCTTTGGAATAACCCCAGTTGAATAAATGCTGATCTTCCAATTTTTCCAACTTTTTCGTTTGACTTTGATTAAAGAAGCCACTCTTGATGGTGGGAAGCTTTACATGTGGAAGACTAAAACTACTCGAGCTTGAGCTTCGGCTTGGTACAGGAGTGTGTGGTTTTGAAAGGCGATTAATGTATTCTCCTACAGAAAGTTTTCATTTACTTAAGATTCACCCAAACCATATTTATATAGTTAATTACCATCAAAATCAGGGAATGCCTTTGGTCCATATTCATTAATCAATTCGATGATACTAGTAGATAAAATATTTCTATTCATTCTTAAAATCTCTGCTCCTTTTGGATCAAAAATTGAAATCATCAAAGGTCTCAATGATCTAAACGATTATTATTGTTTTAATTAGGTCTCTCTCTCATATACTATGGTATGCAGCTATTTACTTACTTCGCAATATCAAGTCCAATATCTCCTGAAAGGAGTGATCCATAGGAAACGATGGCAACAAAGAACCATGATAGAACAGCAGTGATTAGCTTTCCTTTCAGTGAGAAAAGGCCAAATTTAATGAGGAAACCTAAAATACAAATACTATAGAAAGTATAGAGTGAAGGAACAAGTACAAGTCCAACAAGCACTTTCCAAGTTGCTAAAACATCCCGACCTGCTACTTTTACAGTGGATCCCTTCAATGCAGCTAACCCGTTATGTTAGTAATTTTTTTCTTCTTCTTTTTCAATACAATGTTTAACAATTACCTTTTGCTTTCTTGGCACTAATGATGCGAGCAATCACAATAACTGGTAGATTAAGAATAGCTCTGTTTTCATAAACTTAGTACTTCTTGTCAAAACTATAACTTAATAATATCACCATAGTTATCCTTACCCCGGAAAATCCAATAAAGTTATTCCTAGCAAAATTCCTAAGCGCTTCAATAAAAGTTTCAATGTATGTTGGCCACCCAAATCGGTCTTGGGCACTTGATGATCCCTTATGCCATGATATTTCAATAATTGATTATAAGCTAATACACGTTGCTCCAAATCAACGACACGAGGCTCTTCCTTAAAAAGATTGTAGCCTATCAAGAACCGACGGTTTAAATCAACGACTTGAGAAATATGCAATTTACGATGAGCAGGTTTGTATAATCTTCTTGCTGCTTGAATCAACTATTTTTTATAAATGAGTAGATTGAATAAAAATAAATAAATAAATATTCTTACCATTAGAGTCTCATAACTACCAGCGTTAAGAGTTACCGACTTTAAAGCGTCATGAATGGTATTTAATAGCCCGCTACATGCCTTTCTTTTTTCATCACCACCCTTATTGAACATTTCTACGTATCTAGTTGGAATGGTCAATGGGTCTCCAAACTCAATGACTGCACGTGATCTGAATTTATGAGCATGGAAGTAGTTTAAACCAACAGGGACAATCTTAACGTCCAGACCAGGAAATTCTGACATTGCACCAAGAGCCATAATGGTAACACCAGCTACATAGCATTGAGAAATAGTAATAAAAAACACCAATCATAAATACAATAAGCTCCATTGTTTTATTTCCCCTTTAGCTTGAGTATATCTTACCTTTTAATGGTAGCATCTCTACTCGATCATGACTTCCACCCTCGGGAAAAATGGTGATACATCCATTATTATTTAGTTCCTTATGAACGGCGTTATAAACAGCACCTTGCTCGACGTGAGGGATACATTTATATTTGCTTACACCTTCAGTAATTAACTCCAGAGATTTGAACCCTTTTCTCAGTATCAGCTCAGTGTCAGATATCACTTTCTCAACTTCAGCCCTATCACCATCATGCAACACTATAACATCTTTTGGGCATAATTTTGTAAATTCGGTGTCTATGCCAGTAAGATATAAATGGTTTGCTTCATCCAAAATTTGTATTGTGCCTTTTCCTTTATCTGCGAGATCTTGAGGTCGAATAACTGGAACTGTTTAAATCGTTTAATAATCTTCTCATTTTGTTTATTTTTTATTTTTACTACTTACTTGCATTAATCATACGAGCAAAAAACCCAATACCTTTTTGACGCATAGATTTTTCAGCAATTAAAAAAGAAACTCTTCTACCACATTCTTTCATCACAAGAATTGGGTCGACAAACTGTATATTTATTCATTATTATCCTATTTCTGCGACTAAGGGCATTTTGAAATGTACCTGGTTGGCGTGTGGAGCAACTACAAATATAACTGGACCGGTTTTTGGTATACGATGTGACCCTCTTGGCCTCACTTCTCTAAAGAAGAGACTGATACTAAAATTGAACAGACACACCGCTAAATCATATGTTATGTATCGAAAATCAATCATCCTTTAGATTGGAACTTTCAATAAAATACATAAAATAAAATTTGGAGCTGTTTATATAATAGAGCTTTGGCCCTTTGTGCCACCATTTTGCAAATTTCAATTATCACATGTTAATTGAAAAATTAATCGCTTTGCATATATATTTTCTCTCTCTCTCTCTCTCTCTCTCTCTCTCTTTTCCTTTGACAGTATATTTATATAGTCAAATTAAATCTAGTGCCTTTTCAACACGTATGGTCCTACTTTATTCATATTTTATATAATTTTTAAATTTATTGCGTATTATCTTTGCGCAATAATAAGGAAAAAAACATCCTACGTGAGCCATTTCTCCATGTTACTTTTTTAGGTACTATTTTTAATAAATCGGATAACCACCAAGAAAACTCGTGTTAAAGAATCGCTTTTAGATAAAAGAATGGCCACACATGAGAATGAGAAAGAAATACATGCTAACCACTGGGTGCACTATTAAAAAAAAGCAATCCCATATTCCTTTTTCAATCTTTGGACAGGATTTTACAAGATAAATCATTTAAGCATCTAATCATCATGCTATGCTATCAGGAAAAATAATTTGTTGTAGTTTTGATACTAAATATCTGTAAATAAAATTCAAAAAAAAGACTGCTTGGACTGACGAGAGGATATAAAACCTTTAGTAATACATTTCTTAATTTTTTGACACTTGTAATGACTGGGAATTATTTACGTTATGATCAATGACTATATTTATAACAAGAAATTAGGTTTTTGCAAGGAGATAACTCCTGATTTAATTGAAGCTTTGAACTTGATTTACAACGCCACATTATTTGTACGATTTTCGGCCTTAACGATCAACGAATGTAAAAATAGCAACTTTTTTGACATTTCGGTATTCACTACATCCAAAGGACAATAAACATACTTGTAGCGAATACTTGCACTAGATTATTGATTAAGTTATTTTAAAAACAGGAAGGCAGCTTATAGTATTACTAAAACGAATAATAGTTCCACAATGATAACAATAAAAAAAAAACTCCACCCCCTCCAATTTTCAGTGCTGTTTATGGATGATTGTAGTCCCATATTATCATAACATGAGAAACGTACACATTCGAGATATATGTACATAAGGGCGTATTGCTTTTACCTTCATAAAGGAAGGGCTCATACCCTTGCTTATTTCGAAATTAATGGACTTCATCTCTCGCCTATTAGATGGTCATAATGACGGGCTACATTAAAGAATATCTTCAGTTTATACTCATTTATATCCTTCGGGCTATCTATAATATGCTTAGATCCAATATCAGTTTCATCATTTTAAGAAGCATGTTTTAAACCTTATGCACATCAGAGCACTATAATTAATAAGATCAGTTACGGAAAACAAAAACAAAAATAAACTAACTGTGGGAAGTGATGGACTTTCAGTGTATCACAGCTTTGCCCAAAACAAAAAGCTAAACCATCTGAATTTCAAAACCGAAACCCATCTTACCTTGGGTAAATCGGTATTATCCTCTATCAAACCAACCTTGCTAACATGGTCTATTTACACACTGCAGATCAAAAAAAAGGGGGGAAAGATATGGAGGCGTGTTTTTATTTAATTTATAGTACTTTTGGAATTACACAGTCCCCGTCTCGTACCTTTAAAAGAAAAAAAAACATCACATGATCTACATGTCAAAGGGGTGAATTGTCGTTTTATAAGGTCACAAAACACAAAAAAAAATGGTTTTTTTTAATATACAGAATTGAGTTTTTTATTTTATTTGTGAAGAGGGAGAAATTTACATGACTTTTTGCTATTTTTTTATTATTACTGCTTCTTTTTTCTTTTGCAAAAGACGCAGTGATGATGTATAAAGAGGGAATTACGCTATTCCCAACATATGGTAAACTCTTGATGACCTACAATGACTTTACTGGGTATAGTGGAGGATTCCAAAGGTCGGAAAGGTCTTGCACCATCATCTTGTGATAAACGTTGGAGTAGTATGGTCGCACTAATTGTGTCGATAATGTCTTGTGCAACCGGTGTAAGTGATCGGTCCATGATGGGTGGTGGTGACCAGTATTCATTATTGATTGGCGGTAGTATTAAAGAATCCTCAGGTGGGAAGGTTTGAATGACTCTAAAGGAAGGCGAGGGAGTGGACTGTGGCGAGTCAATCGATTCCTGTGATCCACTATCGTCTGACATTTCTTCGTCGCTTTGTTCATTCAGTAGACGCGTCACGGACATACTCGAGGCGATCTTACTGTGTTTTGCCGAGCTTGAACGCATTGGCTTTGGTTTAGTACGGCGAACCGGTCGCTGCTGCTGCTGTCGGTGTTGTTGTTTTATGGTTTCTCGCTTGGTGGGTCTCATACGTTTCTGCTGCGATGCTTTATTGGTGGAGATATTTTTTGGATCCAGTAAGAGACAACCGTAATCGGGATGATCAGGGGCTAGTGCCTCGAGAGGGAATTGTGGTCCGAAGATAGGAATCAGCTCTTTTCGGATATCCCACGCGGTACGCTTACAAAGTATATGAGCGAAATCATATGGAATCCTACAATTTACCCCAATCCAAAAAAAAGGAGTCAGTTTTTTTGCTTTTTTTTTTTACATTTGAAATCATTCTTTGCAGCTGAGCTTACCAAGTTCCTTGAATTCGAAGAAAACCGCCTCTTATTTTTTTTGTTCCGAGTTCAGGGTTTGAATCTACCATTTTGACAATATCCGATTTCGAATTGCCTAAAGCCTTCCAAATGCCCGTGAAGTGAACATAACCTGTTTCTCGATCCCACATAATTGGTGTATTGTTGACAATATATTCATAGACTTTACAGGATCGATTAGGTTCAATCGAAAATCAGAATAAAAAACAGTCAAAAAGATAGATTACCTGGAATGTATCCCCGGGGATCAAGTGAGGTAGAATAGTGATCCTTCTTTATAGTGATTCGATCATTATTTTGGAAAGGGCGGTAGATGGGACAATCATTATCAGTCAAATTCTTTTTATTATCCATTATGGTGAAGATGTGTATGTTTTTGTTGTCTGTAAAAGAAAAAGAAAATAAATAACGAAAAAGAGAATAAAAATAACACAAAAAAATTTTCGACGATGTATTTATATATAAAAGGCAAAAAAGGGGGTGGGGAAACAAGGGGTTAGTGAGGATAGGCCGAAAGACAGCAAAGAGTTTAAAAAAAAAATGTTAATTTATGCTGTTTTGGAGAATGATACTTGACTCTTTTTGTCGATCGTTTAAAATAATAATAATAATAAAGTCTTTTTGTTATTATTATTATTATTTTATAATTTTTCTCGCTTCAGCTCGTTGAGCGTGTGTATGTGTGGACATGATTCATGCTCAAATTGATTGACACACATCAAACATCGCGCCTTGAAAACAGACCGAGTATTGATCCATGTTTGTAAAGGGTAAGATGTATTACTTTGTTTAACATCGAGAAATGCCCTGTTTATTATTCAGTTCATCTTATTTACTTTATTGACCTCCTTTGTTGATTGCATGTTTATTTATGTTCAGCCAATGATCCCCGAGAGTCTCCAAAAAATACAGTTATACATACACTTGAGGGTATAAATATGTATAAATATATAAATGTAAACCCGGATTGAAGAAGACAAGGGGGAGGAGTAGAAGAAAGATGGGCTTCTTGAAGGATAACGCCATTTTACACATCCTTGGTTCATTTGTGAATACAGTGGAATAGGTGGACAAAGCGAGACATACACGTGCCGATGGGCGGTCAGCGGATGCAAACAACAATCAAACCCTAAACCTCTTTATAATCTAATTGGGAAGGGAATCTGGCCCCGAGGAAAATGGTGAAAAATAAAATGAAATACAAGGCAAAAATAATGATGATGATGATAAAAATGAAAAATCAAAGATTCGTCCCAGAATAATGAAAACAAGAAAATCAAATTAAGAATTTGTACTGATGCTATTAAAGAATTAATGTTTGAAGCTGTCATTTGAATCATTTTTTTCCTATTCATCTGGCAACAGCTCACGTCATTTATCTTTTTTTTTTGTTCTTTATTTTGTATGCCATTTTTTTCATTTATTAAAATTATATATACAAATACAAACATAACACTTTATTGAATATATCCATTTTTATTGCATGCATAGATTATATCTATTTTATACACAAAGGGATGAGCCCTTTATCATGAAAAAAGGGAGTCGTTTGGTTATTTCTACTAATCTTCAGAAAACAACAATAAAACAAAATAGCTGAAAGGGAACCCAAGCAAGAAGAAGTAGACCTCTCTTTTTTTTTATCAGTGGTAGGTTGCATTCCCGTGATTTGTTCAGTTGAACCATTCCAAGCATACCCAGTTCAGGTAATAATTTATTGCTTATTTGGGTTATCTGACAAAGAATGACATGTTCTCGAGTCACTTGGATGCACTGGATATGCCCGTATAAGTGCACGAAAAGAGAGCCAATATAAAACGGAGGATAGAATAATAATAAAAAAATAAAGGGGGTTTGGTGGGAACTACCAGATGGTTTTTTTTTTCTTACGAGGGGGTGCGTTTTACAATAACTTGTGCATATCAACAGCTCAAAAAAAGCCTTCTTCGTCAGCTACTTTTTTCCTAAAATGATACGTATATTGATTATTTTGCATCTTGTTTCCCGAGTATCAATTGATGATATGCCTTCGAGTAGGTTTAATGAAAAGGAAAAAGGATGTGCTTCGGGATGATGTCTAATCGTCCCGAAGCATGTGACTCGATCAGTCAACGTAAACACTAATTTCGAGAGTTCCAAAGGGTTTATTATTTCCTCGTAAATTTGGACAAATGTAGAATCAGTAGAAACCATCCAGTGAATATATAAGCATAATAAAAGTAGTTACATTTGAGAATATGATTAGAAATGTAGGTTCTACATGTTTTTAACGGGGATGTTGATGGAGGGGTCGTCTTTAAAGTTTGTTATGATTTTCAATATCGGTAACAAAGTAACTTCGGGAATAGCTAATACGGAGAAAGAATTTATTTCATTATTCTTATCATTGCAAATACAAAGGTACTTGAGTGTTACAGATGAAGCAAAACCACCAGGAGTTAATATTTTAGGTTAACGCTCGCTTTATTTTGTTTTGAAAAAACAGAGACTCGATCGAGTACTGCTCAGCCAATCAACTCAAGTACCTCTTTGCCTTGGTCAAAACGTGATTTCTTCCTTTTCCTTACTTGATAAAGGCTATAATAAACAGAACAAACTGAATAGTTATTATACCAGGATACAAGTTTGATTGATCGAAAGGGGGGAAAAAAGTAACGACATATAAAAGATCATACTGCACTGATCAACTGATGTTGCTATCTCAATATAACTAAAACAGTAGTGGAAAATGCTAAATACTCGGAATCTTTCCACGTCGTCGTCTTGGGCTATTTACTAAAATTAGATATTTATTTACATGGTTGATAGCTTTATTTATTATTTGCAAATGTGAACTCACACAATAAGGACGCAAATGATAGTTTAGGCATTTTAACTGGTAATAAAAACAGCGCTAAGAATTGGTGGCACACATTGACGGAAGCAATCATATTTTTAGGAATACCCATTTTCACAAAAAGGAAATGCAGAATATACAAGTGGGAGGGAACACTAACCCCCAATAAAATATAACTCCTGCATTCAATGGCTACACACGCACACACGCTTGAGAAATCACGTGCTAATTGAATTGTCTCTGCTTTTTTTATACACTCCCTCAATGTTTCCACTTGTTTGCAAAGGTTTGAGATTGGTTATATAATGAGCTGGATAGTTTTATTCATTCTGAATAAAATATATCAGACACCGTTTCTGTTATGCTTATACAAGATTTATAAATATGCATTTCATTATATTACACAAACATCAGAACTGTATAGAATTTGCCACGCTGCCTCGCTCGCCACCGATGTCGACATGACGACTGTGCCTGCATTTACTGTCCATCGTATAGAGCAGTCGATAGTACACTCGAACCAGCTTTTGCAAGAAAAAAAAAGACTAGAGTCATCAAATATGCTTCAGGATATCTTACAAAAGAAGTTTCCGCCCTTTGCGCTCAAGTCACCTGCGGCAAGTATTCTCGGCAGCAGCTTAAACCGAATTGTAGCTACTCGTCAGCTTATCGAATCTGTGAGAGAGAACGTGGATACAAAGTATGATAGCGACAATAAGGAACATGAAAAAAAGTTGTACGAGCTGTGGAATTGCATGATGCCCGATACAAAGCTAGACGCTCGTCTCTCAAAACAGTGGGTTGATGTAAGGGGACAAACGTTTGATATGGCAAAAAAGGAGGATGTTTAATAATCTCGAGAAATTAGATTGGCTTCCAAGGTAGCGATCCGGCAACAGATTTTCGTGGAATGGGTGTTCAGGGACTGGATGATCTTTTGTACTTTGTACGTGTTTATCCTGGCCATGCCGCATCTGTGTTTCAACACGCCCGCCATCCAGTGCATTGGTATCCATACGCCATTGTCGGCATCAATCTGACAAAGCTGTCTGTGGAGCTCCTCGAGTCCAAGCAGCTCCAATTCTACCTGTACACGTATGGTACAGATCAATTTCCTGAAGTCTACTGCTATCTTTATCATCGATTTAATCTGTTCTGGATACAGCACGAGCCAAAATTAACGGTAATGGATTTCGAGAAAACCATGGTCGAATTTAGAAGGTTGATTAAGTTGGAGCTGGTTCAGTCTGAAGTAAAGCCTTTGCTTGTGCTACAATCAGAAAAGAACGCAATATAAAATACTCGATTATATTCAACCTTGAAAAGGCTTCATCTACTTTTTGAAAGTAGATCTTTGATATAGAGTTTCTGTATTTCATTTAATATCGTTATCAATAGAATATATGCATGGGTTTATCTTTTGACAAGACAAGCTATATATATATATTAAGCTTTTATTAAGACTTTTGCTTTGTTTTTTTTTTTGGAAAGAAACCTTTGTGCTATTATTATTGTAATGACATGCGGTCATATTCAATGTCATTTTTTTTTCTCGTGCCTTAAAATGATATGAATAAAACAATTTGTTTAAATAGAGGATTACATAAACAGAAATATGTATCAAAGAGGTTTAACCCATGTGTCACTGTTTTTCTTGGTCTTTTCACCCAAAAAAAAAAGGTGGGTGTGGTGGTACATACAATAAAAAACGTATTTCGGACGATTTAATCCAATATTCCGTTTTATTATGATATGATCAGCGCAAAGAAATAAAACTTAAATCTTATATTTTGGACGAGAGAAAAGGAAATGATCTTTCAGATTAGTAAAGACCATCATTTTGGACTTGTGTATGTTGAAACCCCTCATTTTTCATCAAATTAGTTGCGACAAGTGTGATATACATTTCATATGAAAACCAAAGACTTCAATATATCTGCTTGGTGAGCTTTTAAAAAAGACGATACGCTGAAGCTACCCGTGCCCATTTACTGACCAATGGGGTGGGCTGGAAAGCGAAACTTCTGCTGTGGAGTCGCTGGGCCCTATTTACTTTTGTAATGGTTAAAATTACACCACATTGAGAGGAGTATGTTTTGGAACGCACTTGATCAATCCGTGCTGGAACTATCAATTTCAGATTGTATTTACAATGCCCTACAACAAATTTGGGTATTTTTTTCTCCGAAATAAAAAATCAGATGCGCAAATCGATTGGAATAAACCAATATCCAGCAAGTTTCTTGCATTCTCCCCTTTAATCAATCACTACTTTCTAAAGCCAACTACAGCCATTTTTCTATAGGCTTCTAGAACACTGCTATGATTTTCCGGAGACTATTCGCAAATAATTCGTTCCAGAATTTTATCATTTTCTGCAGTGCGACCATGTCTACCTGGCTACATCGCCGATTTATCTCCTTATATACCAACGAACCTGGGGTCTCTATTCGGTCGCTGGCTTCTTCTCATGCACTTGATCTTGGTGTCCAGCAGGATAATATTACCGCTCTCGGTAATTAGGCTTCGTCTGATACTTTTGTACGTCACTACCAGAGAAACCAGATTGCACAGGTTGATTTCACCTCCACAGTGTTATCCAGTCAAGATGAATTCTTTGATGCTTCTGATTCCTTTTTAACTCTGGACTAGCATAATAACATTTCCTATTTTGTTCTTCAGGTCTAAATAACAAAATATCACTGGTTAAAAAATAAAATGTCGCTGATTCTGAACTAAAATGTCGCTGACCCAGAATTGAAATGTCGTTGACTTAGAAGTAAATGTCGCTGGCCCAGAAGAAAATGTCGTTTTCCAAGAAAATAATTTGTCGTTGACTCAGAAATAAAATGTCGTTAAAAAAGGACCAAAATATCGACGTGAATTATATTCGGAGGCCAGTGAAAAAAAACTTAGTGGTTCGAAGTAATACTTCATATTATTTAAAACTTTACTTTATTATGACATTTACTAATTTAACCTTTTGAATGATTAGCAAAAGCATAAAATTCGTCTGGATGAGTATCCTCACAAGCAGCACAGATTCGAGACGTCAATGTCACCTACTGCGAAGAACTCTCCTTTCATTTTACCCTTAACTAAAGACTAGGAGTTTTCAATTGGGTTGAGTTCAGGGCTATATATTGGAAGAAACATATAGTTACAACCCTTCTTTCGATTTTTTTTTTTGCATAAACTTATTTTTATGGATGGAGCAATTATTCATCACAAGATAAAAGCCCTTCATATTTCCAATTTCATCCATAACATCAAGCACTTCGCTGATGAATTTAAAATAATGGCCTGATGTCGCGCCCTTGGGTGATGGCTTGCCATCATCTGGCCAACGTTGCTCATCATCTTCATCTTCTTGCTGTTCCTCAACAACCTCTGCTTCAACGCCCTTCTGCTTCCTTTTGTTAGTCTTTGCCTTGTTTAGTTTTAGTGCTAGAAGTAGACGTTTTCTGAGTGAAATATGGATGACTGTATCGGCTGTAACTGCACCCAATTTAGTGTGAGTAACTGCCCTTGTTACTGGTGTCTTCACCCCTAGGTATTTTCCAACAGGACCCCAAGCATAATATCTTTTCATACCTGGTTGAACTTGAACTTATCTCTGAGATTGGAACGTGAAAAAAGCCGATTTTCGGTCGAATTTGAACGGGTTTCTACTTAGGATATCGTTACATGCACTACACTTTTCACTACAAATCAAATTAGAGTGACGTGGTTCAAAAAAAATAAAGAGTCCAACATGGCCATGATATTGTTCTTACCTTTTGCAAAGAGCCAAAACTATGTGAACATCAATACAGTATATTCCCACCAACCTCCTTCCGTTCATGAAGCCGTTTTCATTGTTGTGACAAATAAAAGAGCAACACCAGGAAGAAGGATGATTAACTATTGATAATAATTAAGAATAAAACCAAGTATAACCATGAGTATGTGTTACCAAAGATAACTTACCACATTTTGAGATAATTGGTATAATTTTGATGGAAAGTAAAGAGGTACATTTTTTATAGATCATAATATAGTAAGAGAAAGAGATAGAGAGATAAATAAAAACGATTTTCTCCGTCTTTTATTATTTACTCTGCACAATCAAAATGAGCTACATGACCTTTTATTTGATAAATAACAATCAAACCATAGTTCTCTCTTTATTATTAATGAACAGTTACCTCTTTTGTAAATGGCAGGAACATACTCTATAGGAAGTATGCTCATTTTCTATCAATCAATGACGCAATGTTATGATCAT